>PVIC010004651.1:12472-61486 GCA_004025085.1 Thryonomys swinderianus
AAAAAAAAAAAAAAAAAGGACTTTTTAATTCAGTATTTTGCAAATATAAAAACATATGTAAGCCAAGAATGTGGCTCAGTGGTCCACACCTACCTGCTAAGTTCAATCTACAGTACTGGCAACAAAAATGGAACAAGAGGCACTGTATTAGCCATTTACAAATCTAGACATTGCTAGGCATTAAGCAGAGAGATAAAGCTTGAGAAAACTAGGTTCTTTGGGTCACTGAACCTCTAAGGTTCTGTTTTTTAAAAAAGAATTTTTATGTGTATGTTGAAGGGGATGGTGTTGAAACTTTTAGGACAAAAAAGTTCATCACAGATCAGGAAGAACGGGCCTTAACACTGGCAGTTGGTACTAGTCTATAAATTTTCGCCTTTCTCTTAAGCAACAAAAGTCCAGCTCATGGCAAGGTTGTAGAAGTGTAGATCTTCTGAGTTAAGGGGGACTTGTGCATCTCCTTCGGCTTCTTCCTTCTCCTGCTTGCCCCACTCCAGGGCTCAGGTTAGTTAGCCACCCACCTTTTGCTTGATTGGCACCAGAGACAGGAAACCTCTTCACACAACAGCAAAACCTACAAGGCATGTTAGAGCTATTTTGTCAGAAGACCGTGTTCGCCCTGATTTGAGATCCAGCTTCCTGTATGTTCTAATGAATTTCTTCGGTTTTAGCTATGGGACTTACAGAACCCATAGAAATTTCACCTTTTACGGAAAGAGTGGAAGATGGACAGCTTTCATCCTTGTGAAACTCTGTCTTTCAGCCACCCATTATCCCTGTAGGCCATGGCCAAAATTCTTAGTTTTGTATCTCATTCCTGTATCACAGGGATTTCTCTTTCCTCCAGGCTTCTTTCTCCTAACTCCAGTTTGCCAAGGGCCTCTGTATGAAGCCATCCTCTCCAGACTGCACACAATGTATCAGATGTGCTCATAAAGAGCCCAGGATGAATGGAGCTGTCTAACTAATGTCATACTGCCAGCCATGCCATATCGTCAACTCATAAAAAATGAAGTTGACAAAATTTCCCCATATTTAGGATGATTTGAAATTAAGGATCATCTCCCTGTCTACATCCCCTCTTAATTTTTTTTTTTTTTTGGAGACAGGGTCTTGCTTTGTAGTTCAGGCAGACTCTGAGCTCACTATGTAGCCCAGGCAAGCCTTGAATTCAGCAATCCTCCTGTTTCTACCTCCCGAGTGCTGGGATTACAGGCATGAGCCACCATGCTCCGCACTGTGGTATGTGGTATTGATTGCTGGTGGGCGTGAGTCTCCACACCCAGCATTGTATGTTGTTACCGGGGATCGAACTCAGGATCTTGTGCTTGTGAGGTAGGCTCTGGAACCACTGAGCTAAATCTCCGGCCCACCCCTCTTAAATTTTGGAGAATGATGTAATTGCTCTGGAAAGGAAAATTCCTCATTTCCCAACAGACTATCCTCCCTTACCTGGCATAGAGTCAGGGGCCCTGTCTGTAGCCAACGAGAACAGCAGTGCTTTGAGGCTACAGTGTGTGTTTCCCCTGTGGAAGAGGAGGAAAAAGGGCAAGGATCTGATTCTACATTCAATGCTTTATACGTCTTATCAATGTCTCAGTGACATTCAAAGAGGTGGCTTTTCTCTGTTTCATACATAGGCTCAGAGAAGTTAAGTACTAAGGAACTTGGACCAACAGACAAATTAAAAAGAAAGAAAAACAGCTTCCTGCTGCCACTGTCAGAAGAGTTAGGGCAATATCTGCCTGCCTTCTGCTTCTGCTTAGCTTTCCCCCATGGGCACAAGTGTAGTTACTTTCTTACATGCTTGGTAGTTGCTACTTACAATGGCAAATCAAGTCTGTAGCTTTGCATATGGTTCATGGTTTCTGTTTTACTAAAGAGGTGCAAAGTGATTGGTGGAGGAAATGAAGGCACTGGATGACAGGGTTCTGTGTGTTGGAGGGGATCCCAGTTTTCTCCGTCACTCTCTCAGTGATGGGACACCCAGTGGCTCACTTTTTAGTAGGTTCAGTCCATAATCTGCTGGCTCCAAGGAAGGACAGCATGACAGAGGGGCACAGTGAAGGAAAAGCTGTTCATGTCATGGCAGAGTCAAAGGAAGAACATGGTAGGGAGGTACCCACCACTTCTGACCAGATCATACCTTCCAGCACAGCCAGCCATTCTGCCTCCACAATCCCATCTCTTTCCAAACATGTGAGGCTGGGTGGGGGTGGTGTTTATGTGTGCATATGTATGTACTTGACACTAGGTCTTACTGTGTAATTCACATTGACCTTGGTCTCACAATGCAGCCCATAGTGGCCTGGAACTCTTACCTCAGACTCCCAAATTCCAACTTTACAGGTGTGTACCACCATGTCTTGCTCTGGGGGCCATTTTAGATCTAAACCATGATAATAATTCTCCTTGAAGGTCTGGGGTCGTCCAAGATGGATTTCTTTTTTTTTGCTTTTTGGAGACAGGGTCTTGCTTTGTAGTTCAGGCTGGCCCTGAGCTCACTATGGTGCCCAGGCAAGCCGCCGCGAACTCAGCAATCCTCCTGTCTCTGCCTCCCGAGTGCTGGGATTACAGGCGTGAGCCACCACGCCCAGCATTATTTGTGGTAACCGGGGATCGAACTCAGGTCCTTACGCTTGCGAGGCAGGCGCCGGAATTACTGAGCTAACTCTCTGGCCCCAAGATGGATTTCTTAACAGAGATGTAGCTTGGGAAATCCTGACAAAAGGACAGGAGGGGAGGTATTCCAAGCATATAGAAATAATGAGTGAATACCTGTCATCTAGACTTCTGGAAAGTATGACTTGGGCAAAGCAAAGAAATAAAGCAAAACTCACAGTTCACTGTACTTACTGAGCCCCACAATGCATGGCTGTCAACACGAAGTGATGTCAAACGCTGCCCACACAAAAATTTGGGGGAAATTCTCCTGTTTAAGAAGTTTTGGAATTGCTACAAATAGAATCTCCTTTTTTAGTAAAATCACCTAAGTCTAGGAGTTCTGCAGTGAGGAAATCCTTTGGCTTGGTTGAACCCAGTCTTTCTAGAATCACTTGGCCAGACAACACCGTGGTCCCTAGTGATTCCTATTTGTGCCCCATGGAAAGCAGCTGTCTCTGGCAGGGGTCACCAGGCAGGAGCACAGAAGGCACAGAGGGAAGTGGGCATGCCAAGGAGATGGTCACCCTGGGGGGTCTCTAGGCAGGTGGGGGCTGAGGAGGATGGAAAAACAGAGAGGCTGTTCCGGGAGGGGAAGTCTGGTGCTGTCAGAGAAATCCCCAAGGAACAGTGAGGTTAGGGACAGCAGCAGGCCGCTGGGTGTGGTGGTGGCTCCCAGGCTATTACCTAGACCACTCCAAAAGGGCTTTTTATTTACAGTTGGCAAAAGATTCTTTTCCAGCTCCTCTTCCATGAGAATATTTGCCCCCATCTCCCTCCCCCAGAAGAGTTCTATATGCTAGAGAGTTGGGAGGCACAAAGCCTTGGTTCCCTCTGACACCAGCCTTCGTAACGGCTCCATTTTTCCTTCTCTCTTCGAAGCTGAGAGGTCTCCACTTGCCAGGACGATGGCCCTGGGTCCATGCTACTAGTCTGTGTCTTGGTCTCAGATTCCTCACTTATAAAACATTTGGTTAAACTGGTGATCTCTGTAGAGTTTTTCCCGGCTCTGTGTCAGTTCTAAAATGTGATAAGTCTTTGAATATCAGGATTCTAATTTCTTGGGTGCTTATTTATTACCTGTGCTATTGGAATCCATAATGCTACCTGTCCCTGTCCTATAGAGGACTTACACACAAGGTGACTTTGAGTGCTAAGTGAGGCAACGCAGACATCATCAGAGGAGACTGAGAAACCATGGCCAAGGCAGAAGGTGTATTTTCCATTTTGGTCTTGGCTCCTGGGGAGATGGAGACCTGTAGGACTCTGAGCAGTCCCTCTGCCCCTCTGTTTCTCTTGACACTCTCCAGCGTTAGTCCCCTGTGAGCTGTTGTTTTTTCTCAGTGCCTCTCTGCTCACCAGTCGGATGCTGGTCTTCACATTCTCCAAGGTGGCCTGGAGTTGAGCTCATGTTGAAGATTAGCAGACTTAAAATGATTTCAAATTTGTCTTAATTTGGACAGTGCTTGAACTGCAACATACAACTGGTCTGTTTACAGACAGGGCCTCTTGCCAATAGTATTCAAGTATGTGAGTCACAGATGAAACTTCCTTATCTAAGAACAAACTGTTTTAAAGGAACATCAGTTATATTCAACAGATTAGTTACAACATAGGCAAAGGGTAACCTTACTTCAGTTGGTTAATGTACGCATACCCTATGTCTCTAAAGGAGGACCTGTCGGTTGATACTATAGCCTCGTTTGGATGCTCCAATGTGGGTTATGAGCCAATTCCTTGGTTTGCAGTAGTATCTTTGAGGCTGGGACAGTACTGAGTTTTGAGAACTGCACAGGAAGATGTTACAAATGGCCTCACCAATTCCTCAGGGGACAGGCTTTTCCTATCGATTAAAACTGAGAATTGATTAATTTGAGGCTCTGGGGGCAACAAAAGGTATTGCTTATTAATTTGAAGGAATCAGTTTGGATGGGCAAAAGATAAACCAAGAAGAATTTACATTTTGATTATGCATCGGTTCTATGGGATTTCTATCCGAATTGCTTTTCTGCATGAAGCCTGCCTTTCTTCTCTGAGAATATTCCTACTACTGCTATTATATGAAAACAAACTTCCCCTTCCTCCACTCGAACTTCTTCAAACATTTTTCTTCTTTCAGACTGCTCTTTTCTAGTTAGAATAGGATGTTCTTTTGTTTCTATCAGATAATCTGGCTCTGGCCTTTTTGAGTATATGGTTAGTTTGCTAAAAATATAACATGATGATAACAGAAATAAATACTTAAAATTAACTGGCAACTTACCCTATGAGATAAGTACTTTATTTACATTATCTAATTTAACTGAAATTTAACAACTGAAATAGTTACTCTCATCACCCTCATCCTCATCCTCATCATCAGTCTTCTTCTTCCCTTTTAAAATAAGTGCAGAGTCAGAGGCTTATTGTGATGAAGCAACGTTCTGAGGCTGCAGTCTAGCTGTAAGCCAGGTCTTTCCTGCAAGAGGACACTTTGAAAACTTGCAGCTGGGTGTGGTAGTGCACATCCGTTATCCCAGCACCAGTCTGCACCACAAAGGGAGAATCTGTCTCAGGAAAAGAACACACACACACACACACACACACACACACACACACCCCACCTCTCAATTTAGAAGCCTGGCTGTGTCCCTGAAGGGCCCTTCAGGATGGGGTTTCTCTTGGTCACCCCACCTCTCAATTTAGAAGCCTGGCTGTGTCCCTGAAGGGCCCTTCAGGATGGGGTTTCTCTTGGTCACTTCTGTGATCTGAGATCTTCCTGGGGTGTCTGTGACTTCATTTTCTCCCAGCTGTCCGTCTTCTGCAGCATGTCTGGGGGCAGATATCCTGCTGCTTTTGTACCTGAGAACTCAATTCTTTATTCAGCTTTAGTTTCAGGGATTTGGAAGGAGTTCTCAGCCTGAGGACTTGGTAATCTGGGGTCTGTTCTTTGGAGGGTGAATAGGGAAGTTGCTGAGGCTCCAGGGAGGAAGAAGCCACGTTTGGGGCTGTGGTGCTAGCTAGGGGCTGGGAGGCAGTGCTCACGTGCCCACGGGGTTACAATGGGCCACTCAGGGAAAAAGTGGCCACTAGGACCCACTGATCCCAGAGGTCAGATTATATCCCCTGAAACAAAGCTCTGGGCTCAGCCTTTTCCTTGGTTCTTGTTTTCAGTAACTGTAGCTGGGATTCTGAGCAGGCGCCATTGGAGGAGGCTTTCATATTGGCCAGTTCTCTGCAGCCTGCCTGACCACAGTGCCTAGCACCATCAGTGCCATCCTGGAAGAAGTACAGTCATGGCTGGGTTGACCATGGAGCCAAGGAGCTTGGGAGTGAGTCAACATGGCTGCCTAGACCCTGGCTGAGTCCCCAGAGATGATTCCTGGCCAGTGAGGAGAAAGCAGCTAGCCGGATCCCATTAAAATACTGTCCCTGGCTGGGACTGGGTCTAGGAAATATCTCCTGCAGGGCCAGTGGAATCTGCAGGGGTCACTCCAAGTTTCCAGCCGTGCTTCCCACCCATGCCTTCAGAGAGCACTAGAAGAAATCTGCCCTATGAGGGGCTGGATGGTCAGAGTGGCCAGTCATCGTCACATTCACTGTATCTGGCCCTCATCACCCATGAGGCATCGGTTTATCTACCAAAGAGCACAACTTCCCCCAAGACAAATGGTTTCACCATAAGCCTACCCTCAGTCTGGTGTATGGAGGGCAGTCTGCAAGCTCTTACAGTAATGCACCTGGCTCTCAACTGGCTGGACCAAATTAAATGCTCTACTGCTTCACAGTTAGTCTTCCTTAGAAAGCAGCACAACCCAGCCCAAGTTACTGATCTTAGCGAGTGACCACAGGTACTACCTACAGCCAGGGAATATCAGCCATGACCAGGAAATGAAGTGGGAGCAGGGGATGGCTGTGGGGTCAAGGGACTGTGTTCATCTCCCTTGCAGAGACCCTTGAGGTGAAGGCCTCGTTTTGGCAATAGTCATCCTCCTGGTAGGAACAAAGGGGTCTTCGTCTTGCTTTCCCCTGATTTCTGTGGGTAGTACTGTAATGAGACAAATCTTGGGGGAAATTATGATGTTTGGTACCTAAGCATGAGCAGGAGCCTTTCTGTAGATTTTTCTACCCTAGTGATAACATCTGGGTCTCTCCCACCCCGTCAGATTGCTCTTTTCATTCTGTCTCCTTCTGTATCTCCCTACTGAATTTGTATGCAATTACTGTCTGATCTCAATTTTAATGTGTCTATGGTCCCAAGAGCCATGCTTTTTGTTCACACTTCAATATCTGTAGTTGGTGCACATCTTGTCATTGAGTTTTATGTTTAATGTGGTGCAGCTGTATAAATTGATGTTGCATTTTTAGAATTGATGGAGACCAAGAACTGAGGAAATAGGAGAATTTGTGCCTTTATGCAACCCATCAATCACCTACAATAAAATGTCAGGTGTTAACACTCTACCCTGGGAATGTAGAAATAGCTATTATGTGTCCTTGAGGTCTAAAGTAGGGAGATGGGCTAGCCAAATTCATAGCTCGAGTTTATCATGATAAGGGTTCTGATTTGGGGAAGGATCAGAGGAAGGAGATGAGGTTGGGAGTTGGGCTGAGTCAGAGGAGAGGGTGGATGATAAAGGAGAATGGGATGCAGATGGATTAGGAGGAGAGTGTTGGGAACAGGTTAGAGAGTAGCATTCCAGGCAAATTGAATAGCTGGAGCAAATTGAGGTTGAGAGTCATGAGAAACTAGCGTGTGTTTGAGCGCACCAAAGAGTTCATTGTGGTCAGAATGGAGGGTGTGTGTGTGTAGAGCCATGGGTGTAAAATGATACTATAGGAATAGATGGGGTGGGGGTCCTTGACCTCGAGTGCCATGCAAGTTAGTGTAATCTCTACCCCAAGTCCAACGGTGAATCATTGAAGAGTTATAAAGCAAGGAGCTCTGGCTTTCTGTGTGTGTAGAAATACCACAGAGAAAACAATGGGAAGAGGGCAGTGGGGGAGGGTGGGAGGAGAGGGACAAAGTGATAGTTATTGAAAGATAAAAGAAGTCTCGCTGAAGGACACTAAAGGATGCAGGAAACTTTGTTTTTGTTGGCTGACTGTTCATGGACTGTGAACTTGATCCAGGCAGCTTGAGGCAGATCACACAGTGGTACAACTTGTGAAATAGAACCCGCAGACACAAGGGGCTTGGGTCTTGCCTTAACCTCATAATGGGTGCCCTTGTTTCAGAAGAGCCATGTGGTCAGTAGAGGGTGATGGATGAGTGAATGTCTGGAGAAGCTGGAACAAGAAGAAAAACTTACCATTGACTTCTACTTGTTAAAGATTTATGATGTCAGTCCACAAGGGTGATGTTCCAACTTGTCTTTGACAAATCAGTTCACTGTTCAGAATCTTTCATGATTGGAAGGGAGCATATACCATCTTTTAGGAAAAAAAATACCAGTACTGGGAGAACCCTCCCCTGAAAAAACCACAGTGGGTATGTCTCAGCATGATGTCAGATATTATATTTTTGGAGTCAAAGAAAGTAGATAAATTGCAGTTGTGCATATGCATCATACAGCAGACTTACTGATGCTGTTGGCTGACTGGTAGACCTGTTAGAGTGACCCTGGACCAAGCGATGGGGGTGAGAAGTGGATGGAGGTCTTCTTCTGCTGTATGACTGATGTTTGAAAAAGGGGTGAGAGATGACTCTTGATATTGTCCCCCAAGACTCATGGTTCTCTTCCTTCCTACTTCTTTGAACAGGTGCAGTGCCACACCTACACAGGCTACTGCTGGTGTGTCACCCCGGATGGGAAGCCAATCAGTGGTTCTTCTGTGCAGAACAAAACTCCTGTATGTTCAGGTACCGTAGGGAGGGGCGGGAAGCACAGAGGGGTTGGAGAGAGATCCTGGGGTGGGCCTCCTGTTCTCGTGGGAGAACCTCTGAAAGGTTGGTGGTGGCTATGAGGTCTTACCTGGCCAGGGGAGGACTGTACTGTAACATGCTTGCTTAATAGTCAGCTGGGTGAGGAGAGTCAGCACATATCTGTGTGTATGTGTTTATCATTTTGAGTTTAGGTTTCTGGTTCAATGCTCTTTCCCCAAGCATTAACTGAAACCTCTAGAACTGGGATTGCATTTAATTTTGTAGCTTATATGCTGACTGATTGCTACTGAAGTGTGTTATTGCAGTAGACTTTGAGACTTTGTGGAAGTTCTACATCAGAGGCTGTAGTGGTCCATTGGTGATGGCAAGAGAGGACAGTGGTGGCCTCTGTGCCATAGGTTTGCCTCCTTTGGACAATATAAAGTAGAATAATGGAAAATTTTCCTAACAGTGGCCCTTGAATCTGACTGATTCTCAGCAATACTGGGAGAATTACAAAGAACCCAGATTATCAAGGCTTCTTCTTATACGTTCTGATCCTGTAGGTTTGGAGTCAGACTTGTAGTCCTTATTTTTATGATGCTTCTGCTGTGGCTCTGATGATGAGGTGAGTTAGGAAACTACTGCTTGTTGGTGATCTGCTAGATTAGTCCATACCAAAAATTAAGTCATTACTGTCCCGGCTTTATAAGCATAGAGGAATTCTGTTGTTAAGTCAATTTCATGGGATTGTGGATTATAGATTTACACAATCCCCATGCCATCCATTTCCATTCATTGGTAAGGAACTCACAAGCCATTCTCTTCCATTCATCATGTAGCTCAGCCCTCATTCAAAAAAAGCCTGTCTTACCCATCAACTGCTTTGTGTTTTCTCTATCTGTGTATAGATAGTTTCATTATTTTTTATTTTATGCACAAAAAGTGTGAAAAATTATGCTAAAACCTATGAGAAATGCCAAAGACTAGCAGCCTTACTATCTTAATTTTTTTTATTTACAAAATTTATCCATTTTTCTAGTACCCCTTCTAAATAAAGGGAGAAGTAAGTGGGAAGGACTATAAGAATGTATGTTAGGAAACCAAAATTTGTGTACCAATATTTACTCTACTTGTGATTTACATGGAAACCAGTAACTTTGAATGAGGCAGAGGTGGGAAGGGACAGGAATTAGCCTTCTTCACAAAGGACCAAGAAAGTTTAATTTAAAACAACGGCAGTAGAAACAGACCATGCAGGGCAATATAAGAGAATTCTCAGAAAGCTAGTATTTGCAGAAGGGAATGATACTGATTAGAAGAACCTAGATTCTCTCCTGTCTTTCGCTGGTGGGGCCTCTGTGGAGCCCTTTTCTGTGATGAGTGGTTGTGCCCTGCACGCGTGGAATTGGGCTTCATGGTAAAGACAGGTGCCATGGGGCTAGTCCTGGAAGACGGGTGCGTCGGCATCCGACACTACGCAGGGTAAGTGTTTGGTCAACCACACATGCTACCTCTCTTTAAGGAACAGGCTGTGTCTAGAAAATTGTTTCCATGCTTCAGACTATTTTGGCCCATTCAGTAAAATTGGGCCAACAATTTTCTACTTAATGCAGATGGAAAATCACCGATTTCCTGCCCTATCCAGCAAGGGATGTCAATCACTGTATTTGCAGTAAGAAGGGTCTCTTTTCAGTTGGCTCTGATGACTTGATTTGGCTCAGACATGGTCAGTGAGAAGTGGGGGGCTGGGGCATAAATTTGAGGGGCAGGTATTGAAATGGGGAGTTATGTAGATGTGGAATTTTATAAAATCCAGTCAAGACTATTGACGGGGAACCTCGAAATCACATTTGATCTCAAAACAGTGCTGGGTTATCATAAGATCCCTAAATGTGTTATATATCTATATATCTCCATATGCTCATAGCATCAGGCCTTGCCAGCTCTTTGAAAGAATCCAAGTGCAGTGCATCTGAAGGCCAATGTTTTTGTTTTCCTTCTTACCCAAGGTTCAGTCACCGACAAGCCTTCGAGCCAGGTTAATGCAGGAAAGAAAGGTGAGTGGAGTTTTATGCTTTAATGAAATGTTTGCATCTCAAGCTGGCCCACAAGGAGTTCTTAGACAAGACAGAAGGACACTGGGGCGAAAGCGGAAAGTGGCCTATAGAAAGTCTCCTCTATTCTCATTCCATTTCCTCCCAGAAGTGCTGGAGGTAAGGCTCAGGTGGCGATGGCTGTCCAGCTCCTAGAGTTTTCAAGGGCAGGGAAAAGAGAGAAGCACAGAGCTGATAGAGCCCTGAGACTCCTGGCACCTGGGAAACTCAGTCGATCAGCTACCAGGAGGCCAGTGTTTAGTGGAAGGGGATGAGAAGACAGGATATCCATATCTGTCCTTAGCTGTCTTATTTCTAAACCTATTTGGGTATCTTCCCTACTGATTTTCCTTAACCCTGAGTTCCTGCATATCTAGACTTTCCTCATGAGGCTGGGCTGGCCTCACACATGTGTGACCTGTGCAGTTGGAATTCTGAATAACCTTGTCTCAGGTCCGAGAGCACAATGACACAGGGCACATACTGGCAGTGTAAGTGTCGGTCCCCGGGCTTGTCACCAGAGTAGCACATAGCTTTGCGATACATGCCGATTTCCCAGACAGTGCACTGGTGAACATGGGATATTACGAATATTCACTCCACATGGGTTCCTTTCTCTCAGATAGTTTCTGCAGAGGCTTCTTCTCCAGGCCAAAGGTCAGGACGAGTGGTAGCCTAGAAAGCAAGAGTCCATTTCATCGCATGTGTGAGCCCGGCAGAGCTCCGACTCAGCTAGACTTAAGGCATTGCACACATATCTAGGCCTCGGAAGTGACAAGCTCATAGGCTTCCACATGGAGAGCTGGACCTGCTGAGCATCAGCGGAAGTTCACAGGCATGTACTGTACACACAGTGGGAGACCAAGGCGGGCCCTGGCCTCTGCCCCAGGTGCTTACACAATGGGGGATGGGAAGAAGAGGCAAAACCACCTGGCCTGAATGCAGGAGGTAAGAATCTGGGGAGCCCCAAACCCCAAATGCAGGTGCTACAAGATGTGGGAATGTGGCCTGTGGGAAACGGGCCCCTGGACTAGTCGGGCAATGCCTTTTTCCCTGGACGGGAGTGTGTATGTGAGTTAGAAGAAGGGCACATGCACCTTTCCAGATCCTTCTCAGAGTGGAGGAGACAGCGCTTTGTGCTGGAGTTCCTTCCCAGGTGGGAAAATGGGGAGGGGGGAGAAAAGTAAAACTCAAGATCCGAAGTCACTGGTGTTGCCAGTGGCATGTATACTCAGGGTTAGGAAATGGGAGATGCCTCTAGTTTTGTTTGTTGCAACTGAAATCTTCCGGTTTATCACCCAGTTTCTGGGCATGAACTGGTAGTGGAAGAAGGAAAAATGGCAGTTGTGCAAAACTTGTTACTTAGATTTTCCCCATCAAAGGAGCTGAGTGTGCAATGCCAAATAAAGTCTCTGTACCAGAAAAGGCATGTGTGCGATTTGGCTTCTTAAACTGGACAGAGATATGTCTTCAGGTTGATGTCGCTTTGTACCCTGTGGGTCACAGTGAGAGACAGCCCCAGGAGCCTTCTGGGCTCTTATGAGCCAGCTGGAAGAGGGCAGGCGGGCAAGGCATGAACTTTACGGTAAATGACAGTGAACAGCACCTTTCGCACCCTCTTAGTCTTAGGGTCTGCTGTAGAGGAGCCATGTCCTCCAGGGGTGACAGTGGGAACGAGGCGGAACACGAAGCCGCTTCTCAGAGGGGAAGATTGCTGCCAGCTTCCCGCCCTTTGCTTCCTGCTCTACACAGGCTCCTCTCTCCCAGGTAGTTTCTGCAGAGGCTACTTCTCCGGGGCAAAGGTCAGGACGAGTGGTATGTGTGTGTGTGCAGGCTAGGGCTTCTCTCCCATGGGGACTTAAATTCTGCCCTGTGGTCTTCTTTCCCTCTCCTTGGAGGATCAAATTAGTTACTGACTCCTCTTCTCTTTGTGTGTCATGGGCAGGGACACGAAGAGCAGGTTCAGGCCACCTGTAGGAAGGGCCACCTGAAGTCACACCTGTCCAGGAAGCCGGAGTTTGAATGGGGACAAGGTGCGAGGGAGAGGGCATTCGTAATATCCTGTGTCAACCTGCCAAGGTTCCTCTTTCAGCTGCCACTTAAGAATGGAATGTGCTCTGCAGGGCAGCAGGTGGGAAGACACAAAGGGCCCTTGTCTGAGCTTGTGCCCACACGTGGCTGCCCCCACAAGCATCTCCCTGGAGCGGAGCATAGTCTCAGGCCTGCCACAAAGCCATGCTGGCCGAGCTCTGTGTAGGCTGAGGAGAAAGCTGGAAAGGAGGTGAGGCCAGAGGTCTGTGGTGTGTGTGTGTGTGGGAGGGCTGGGGGTCAGCACGGGACCCAGCCTTCTCTTTCTCTACCTTCCTGCCTTTTTGAATCTGCCCCACTGACAGGTCTAGGAGGGATCGGTTCTCTTTGCTTGGAAGGAATGAAAAGACGTATTGTATGACAACAGAGAGTCTGGTTGCCAGCCAGGAATCAGTCCTCTGCAGGATAGGAGGAGAAAGGCCTGGGGAGGAGGGCCAGAGAGATAGCAGGAGGAAGGCAGGCAGGAGGGGGAGGCTGGTGGTAGCAGGTCACAGCCGTTTGGCCGGGCTGAGAGGCCTGGGCGGCTGCTGTCCCTGGGTCCGCAGGTGTGGGGCCCGAGGGGAGGGGTGGGGAAAAGAGGGGGAGCTGTTATCTTCCCCAGATGCACGTGCTGCACCGCGGGAGGAGGGTCAGAACTTCAGACTGTTTACTTAATCCCTTGGAATGTCCTTTCCTCTCTGTTCTTTGGGCCCCTTGTGCTTAGCAGAGTCCTTTATGGGCACATGTGTGGTAATTAACACGTGCAGCGTAGGTCCAGGGCCATGTGTTTGAGTCTCAAATATCCATTGATCTGGAGCAGTCCCATCCTGGCTGCCCCTCGCCTTCTCCTCTGGTCCTCCAGGAGAGGTGGAAGGGGGTGTTTGCTGGGGTGGTGAGCACTGATGTGATGGAGGGGATATTCAAAGAGAAGGACCCAGACTGCATAGATCTGAAAACATGCTGCGGAAACAGCTGTAGGCTGCAGAGGTGACAGACAGGGATTCATCTGAGGTTTTCTCTGAAGCAGTCTTCAGGAGAGTGGCTGGAAGCACGGCTGCCCCGGGGGCTCTGCCTGGCTGTGCTGAATCAGCCCAGGGTTTTTCTGAGGCACCTCTTTTTGTAGGCCTGGTTGCTAGTACAGATAGGTGAGCTCAGTGCGTGGGCTTGGCCTTCCTTCCTGTGAGACCAGAGCAAAGTCCTCCGCCTCTGGAGGGTTAGTTATGTGTGGAGAAGGATACATGTGAGAGTGTGGGAGGCACTGGCAGTTCTCTGGGAGCCTCTTCCCTCTGAGTGCCCCAAATTACAGAGGCTCTCGGGTTGATGCTGTGACAAATGGCAAGTGAAAGTTTAGGGTCACCAAGAGTTTTTTTCAGTTTGCTTATTTCCCTGTAAGAGAGAAAGATGAAAACATCAGCAAACTCTGTTTACGTTTTTCAGCCTGGGCTTCTCTATTTATTAAGGCAGTCTCCGAGAATGGCAGAATTTCCCAAGTCCAGCCCTCCTTTAATTGCAGATGTTAGAGAAGTCTCCCACTGGCTCCATAGTGGCTCCATAGTGTGTGTTCCAAGTAAGGAGCAAGTCACATTCATTTCCCAGAGGTTCCTGTCTGAGTCTCTATTTTTAGAATCTCTCCCAGCGTGTCTACACGTTGTGCCAACTTGGAGACCTGGTCCCCCATGCAGGGGCTCAGGCGGCCCTGAGGGGTGTGCTTTGGGCAGGGTCACAGGGCTGGTAGATGTGGGCATCCGAGGTATGGAGGCTGGGGGTCCTCCAGCTCACTGTCATGGGGAGCTAGTGCACTGGATGGGGGGTGCTGCAGTGCCCTAAGCCGGCTGGCCATGGAAGGACATTCCCTATGTGGAACGTCACCCTGACTTTAACCTCTTCCCAGCTGGTCTCCCTTTTTCCTCCAACCCCAGTACCCAGGAGCTGGATCAGAATTGATGATCTACCACTCTGGGTTGGATTTGTTGAGATAGCAGCCAGACCCCTCTGTCCCTGGGCTTTCCCTCATGGAGAAGTGTTCACTCTGATATGTGCCTGCTGAGACAGAACTGCCCATGCGGTTCCAAACCCATGGGAGGCTGCTCTTTGACTCATTGTACCTATGGCTGCCACTTTCTGGTGGCCTTTGGAGCCTCCATGATAGGGCGTGGCATATTTGTCCACCAGCCTCACAGAGACCCTTTCAGAATGAGTGTGTGTGAGTGCCCCAGGGCTGTTAGGCACACACTATGCACACGTAATGGCACCTTCCTTTGCAAAGTTAACTGTTCCTCAAGTGTGGCTCCCTCCCAGCTCCCTTCTCTTTGCTTTGGCCCTTCTTCCATCTCTTTGTGAGACAGTTTATGTGTGAAGGGTACTAGACTAAAAGTTTAAATCTCTGCCATACCCCATCTCTAAGTATTGGAGAGGAAATGGGATTAGGAATCTGAAAAGGCCTTTTAGTCATGGATTTACTTGATTCCCTGGTGGTATGAGTAGCCATTTATATTTATAGTTGGTTATTTTATTCAATAAATATTTAGACAGAACTTATAAGTGCTATGTTTGTTATGGTCACTGAGGGTCCAGTGGTAAGTACAGCTAGCTTCTCAGAGCCCTGCCGTCGCCTCCAGGAGCTCACATCCGAATGCTTCTCAGCATGTGCTACGGAGGTTATCTTCTGGGGAGCAGTAGTTTTCTGGGTCCTTGGAAGTTGCCATCTTTGCAGTGTCTGGGAGAAGCATGGCCCATTGTCAAGTTCTTATACACTCTGGCTGGCACCTTCATGGAGCTCCTGAAGTGTAGGCGAGAGGGCTTAGAGCTCACCAGGCCAATGGAATGTGTGCATTTACTCGCTGCTCCTTGCTTGAGTTCAGTTCCAGCGACTCAGAGAGAGCCAGAGTGTGGACACAAGCTCACAGCCTTGGGGCCACTCTGGCCCTTCACCTGCAGGGGCCACAGTCTGAGGCTCATGCATGGAGGCGAGGAGCTCTCAGGCCCGTTACATGGCTTCTGTCCCAGGAGAAGAAAAGACATGAGATTCAGGGTTGTGTGTTTCCAAGGAAAGGCGATGAAACTAGGAGAGTTAAAACATTTTTTAAAGAGAAAAATGAAATGTGGTATTGGTGAAGGAGCACACACATAAATCAGTGGAGAACAGAGGACCTTGCAACAAACCTAGTAAATCTTTGACAAAGATCCAATAGCTCTTTAGCGGCAGAAGGATGGTCGTTCTAACCAATGCTTCTGTTAACTCCTGGGCATCTGAAGGCCAAACAAAAGCAATAAATAACTCCTCAAACCTTCAACCTAAACTTCACACCCATGCAAAAATTAAACTGTAAAGCTATTACTTCTCTTAGGAGAAAATCTCATCACCAAAACCTCAAGACTTTAAGACATGAACTTTGAAAACTTGGTCTAGAAAAAATTCTGTTAGGGAAATAAAGCAATGTTTTAAAAACCACGTGTCTGAGATAGAACTTGTATCTAGAATATATGGTGACCTCTAAACACTAAAGGTTGAAAAACTCTTCAGCTAAAAAAATGGAAAAAATGGCAGGAACATACATTTCACAAAGAAGATAAACAGGACAAATAAGCACACAAAAAGTGGTTCAACATCATCAGCCACAGGAAATACAAATGAAGGCTATGAGAAAATATCACTAAAAGAACAGCTAAAGGAAAAATTCTCTCAATATCAACTGTTGGTGAGGCTGCTCAGAAATTGGATCTCTTATACATCGCTGGTAAGAATATAACATGGTACAGCCATATGGGAAATACTTTGGGAATTTTCTTTTGAAAACCAAGTGTACACTTAACCATAATCTATCAGTTGTACTCCTGAACATTTATTTTGTATATGTGCTGCTGAAGCGAGCACCTGAACATTTATTTTGAAGAATAAAGGCACAACATCCACAGAGAAATCCTGTACCTGAATGAATAGCAACTTTATGTATAATAGCCAAAATAGAAAATCAAATGTTTTTGGTGAATTAAACATACTGTAGCATATCTATACCATGGAAATATAGTCATAAAGAGGAATAAATTATTGATATGTTCAACAGCAACTTGGAACACTGCCAAAGGTATTAGGCAAAACTGGGGGACAAAGCCAATTTCAAAAGGTCACATACTACATGATTCTATTTATACAGTTTTTTAGAAATAAGATCACAGAGCTGGAGAACAGTGGTTGCCAGGTAAAGTGTGGCTGTGAAGAGGTGGCACATGGGGTTAATATGGTGAAGGGATAGTTCTGGGTTGGTTGTGGTGGTGACATGAATCTACCTACAGAGGGACTGGGGTAGAATGGCACAGGTAAATGTGTGTGTGTACAGCTGGTAAGTTCTGACTAAGACCCATGGAGGGGACCATTATCAATTTGCTGATTTTATTTTATACTATAATTATATTACCTGTATAATTACACATATTTGGTAGCCACTGGAAATTGGTTCCAGAACAGTACCCCTCTTCCCCACCAGGAAATACCATACCATAGCATGGGTATTTGTATACACTTTTGTAACTTATTCTGTACCCTTTAAATCATCTTTACATTACCTGTACAGTACCTAAGATAATATAAATGTCATCAAGCAGTTGTTATACAGTTTCATTTTTTGCTTGTATTATTCTTATTGTCACATTTTATTTTTATTGTGATCCTTCCCTCCAATACTTTGATCCAGGTTGTCTGGATCCTGAGATCAGAATGATGGATACAAAGGGCTAGCTGTGGAGTTACCTGTATAATTTATGTTAACTATTAAGCTGTTATCATTAGGGAAATTGTGACAGGTACAAAGGACCTCTCTGCATCATCATCATCATCATCATCATTATCATCATCATCATCATCATCATTTTCATGGCTGCAGTACTTATTGGGAATTTTTAAGTGCAAGCACTATGATGAAAACTCTATAAACCCTGACTCATTTGGTCCTCACCATGATCCTGTCAAGTGGGCACTGCTAATTATACTTCTTGTCCTCCCTATCTAACAGATGTACAAACCTAAACAATAAAGTGAGGGCACATAGCTTTTAGGGGCACAGCTGGGTTAAAACCAAGATAACCCAGCTTTAGGACCACTCTGTATTTTTGTAACTCCCCTCTAAGTCTGTGATCATTTCCAAATAAAAGGTTATAAAAACTAGCACAGTCTTCTGAACGATTCATCTACAGCTGTGTTCCTGCCACTGCTGGCCTGTCTCCTTTGCCAGTCTCAAGGTTTTGTTCTTATTGAGGGACATGCAGGGCTCATGCTTGCAAAAGCCAGCTGTGAGCTTGTTTTCACTTTGGGGAGGGAGTGTGCAGTTGAGTAAATAGTAAAACATGGACTTCTTGCTTTGGAAAGGACTTGAAATCCTCTATAAATTTTGCTTTTGCATATCAGGAGAGGGACAGCTGTATTTTGAAGTCTTGTTGGTTGGGGGACATGGATCTCAGGAAACGCTGAGGTTGATGAGCCTTCTGTTCTACTGGTGTGATTCAGGCTGGGCTCTAGGGACTTTAGCAGGCAGGTGCAGTTGTCTCCCTAAGATCACCCTGGCCAGACTCACATGCTGAGGAGGATGGTGGCTTTAGCATAAATGTAACCCCTTTAAAAGTAAGAGCCTTCTAGCCCTGCTGCCAGGCTTAAGTTTACCCATGTCTTTTTAAAAGGGATAGTGAAAGCTTAAAAGAGCATGAGGAAGGGTCACTAGTGATGGACATGGTAAGGAAGGGCCCAAGAATCAAAGGGGCCTTAGGATTGTTGAGGAAGCTTCCAAATCTCAGGATGGGGGTGGTGGTTTCTTTTTTACTCACTCCCTCCTCAGTCTTGAAGACCCCAAGAGATGCCATTAATACAGATTCCTCCTCTGGCCCCTTTGACACACTTGCTTTTGAAGGACCTGGAAGAGAAAGCTCTTTGTATGTGGTCAGAATAAACTCATTGTACACCCAAACAATTAACTCCTCAATGGACTTGCCAGGCCCTTGAAAGGGCCAGCCCCGCTTCCCTGGACCTCTTGGGCTCTATTCAGTCCCTTAAGCACACCAATGTTTTTTGGGGTTTTGTTTTGTTTTGTTTGTTATTCTGAAAAGTCTTGCCTTGAGAATAGTCAGAGCGGATCAACATTGTCCTCAGCCCAGCATTTATCTCCCCTTGCCAGTGAATGTCAATCAGGAATCAAAAAGCCAAACAGAGGAGGCTTTGAACGGTGTCATCGGGGGTCGAAGTGACTTCCAGCTGTCTGTGCGTGGGCCAGGCCTTCTCGCAGGGCAAGGAATTGTGCTGTCATACAAACCCACTCTCTGTATAAGCTCCCAAAGCCCTTGTGGGGGCTGAAATTTCTGGGGCTGCACCTGCAAGGACAAGGCCTGATTGGGGGCTGGGAAACCTTGGAAGGCCACACGCTATTGCTCTGGGGCTGGGCAGTTTCCAAAACCACTCACGGCCTTTGGGGCTTTGAGCGAAGCACTGACTTAGGTTGAGACTCGATTCTCTTTTAATCTGCCTAGCCGGGCTGGTGGTGGGAATAGTTGAGGAAAGCTACCTGCCAGTGGCTGAGCATTGCAAATTATGGTAATACTACTATTTTTGTTGATTTTGACATCGTCCTTGAGAAAGTCTCTCCGTGTTTGTCTTACTTGGATATTTAATGTTTTCAGTTTTACCTTTGCTCTCTCCTTTCAGTTAGTTTTTCCCCCAGTGTTCTATCTTTTTTCCCTTTAGTTCTGGGAGAATATTAAAGAAAAAGCCTTATTAGTTGAGGCCCCCCCCAGAATGACCAGTAGTAGGCAGCAGGTATCAGATCACTATATGAGTCTATGTAAAGATTCGGGTGTGTATTTTAAAATATTTGGAAGCATCTGTTCCTGAATGAAGGGTTGGTTATGTAACCCAGCTGTTCTGCTTAATGACTTAGCTCAGGTAACTTTGACAGTTTCTATTGTTTTAACAGCTTTATTGGAGTAGAATTTATATACCAAAAATTCACCCCCTGTATATTCACAGTTGAGTAAATTTAGAGTTCTAGAATCAAGACTACAGAACATTTCTATCATTCCCAAAAGAAAATCAAACCTATCTGTAATTAAACCTCACTCCCATCCTCATCCCTAGGCAACTATAAATCATTTTGTCTCCCTGGATTTATCTTTATTAGAAATGCCATCTGAATGGAATCTTACAATATGCAGCATTTACATCTGCTGGCTACATCAGAATAATGTTTTATCAGGTTCTTCATATTGTCACATGTAGCAGTTATTCATGTTTTTGATTGGTATTTAATTAGATGGGTATATTGCAATTTACTTGTTCACCAGTTGGTAGACATTTGGATTATTTCAAATTTGACACTATAATGAGTAATGTTGCTATAAATATTTGTGTACATGTCTTTATGTGGACATGTTTTTATTTTTCTTTGATAGAGTCCTAGGAGTGGAATCTTAGGGTCCAATACAAGCTTAGTTTTAGCTTTTTAAAAATATTTTCAGTTCAGGCCAGAGATTTAGCTCAGTGGTTCTGGCATCTGCCTAGCAAGTGCAAGGTCCCTGGTTCGATCCCTGTAACAACATACAACAATACCGGGCATGGTGACTCACACCCACCAGCAATCAGTACCACATACCACAGTGCCAGGCATGGTGGCTCACACCTGTAATCCCAGCACTCTGGAGGCAAAGGCAGGAGGATTGCTGAGTTTGAGGCTTGCCTGGGCTACATAGTAAACCCAGGGTCAGCCTGAACTACAAAGTGAGACCCTGTCTTAAAAAAAAAAAAAGTTGCCAATTCTTTTCAAAAGTTGCTACCCAAAATATATATTCCCATCATCAGTGAGCAAAGGTTCCAGTTTCTCCACATCCTTGTCAACACTTGGGATTGACATTTTTATTATAGCCATACCAGTGTGTGTAGTTGGTGGAATCTCTTATGGTTTTAATTTGTACATTCCTAAAAATTAATGGTGTTGAGCATCTTTTTATGCATTTGTTAGTTATTGATGTATCTTCTTTGGTGATGTGTCTATTAAAATACTTTTTTCAGTTTTAAATAAGTTGTTATCAGTAAATTATATGGTTTTGCTAATTTAAAAACTTGGATAGGATCTTAATTTTCTAAAACAAAATTTAAAATTAAGTAATTGAATAAAATGGTTAGCACTCATGAATTATATACCCCCTTTTTTTTTTTTTTTTTTTTTTGCTTTTTTGCTTTTTTGCTTTTTGGAGACAGGGTCTCGCTTTGTAGTTCAGGCAGGCCCTGAGCTCACTATGGTGCCCAGGCAAGCCGCCGTGAACTCAGCAATCCTCCTGTCTCTGCCTCCCGAGTGTATATACCCCTTTTTATAGGTCTTTAAAGTTTTTTACATGTAGATAGTGTCCTGAGGCTCCATCAGAAGGCATTCTTCACTTTTAGATGAAGATATTGGTACCCAGAAAAGTAAAGTAAGGGTGCAGGCCTATCAACTAATTGGATGTAAGATGGGTTTCAGGGTATGGTCCTACGTGGGACTGAGAGGCCAAAGACATATTCAGAAAATTTACTCTTTTTCCCAGGGCCTCATGTGGACCCTGGTGTTGTTCCAAGGTTTGCCCAGAGGCAGAGCTGCTGTGGACCTTGGACTCAGGCCTTAGATTTATGTTTGGTAGAAGAGGCGTGCTTATTTGCTGGATCAGAAACCAGGTGTCCTGTTGCCCGGAGATGATGGGGAGACGGTCTGTTGGCTTTGGCTTGGCTTCCTGGCCTTTGGGCATGCCGGATTTCACAGGTGGCTCCTGGCATCAGGACACCTTGTATTTTCTCACTTCATAAAGATTTCCATCTAGGACCTCCCTTGTAGCACAGCAGCTGAATTCCTCACCCTTGGTGACCCTACCCTGCAGGAAGATTCACTCACCGTAATGGCTTTATGCCCCATGGGCTCCTGTGCGTGCTCTGGCCATCTGTAGAAGTAATCCACCTGCACAGGTGCGAGTCTTCCCCAGGAAATACTTCTCGATCACTGAGGCTACAGACCTTTTTGCCGACGGTTGGACCAGAAGGGCAGCCCCAGACTTCTATTTGGATGACAGGAGAAAGAATATTTCAGTTATCTTGCTTCAAAGAGAGGTACAACTCTTGGAAGGGGGGGTGGCTGTAATGTATACAGTGAATATTAACATGTTACATAAGCTGTTTTTCACTCTGGTTCTCACTCTTGTCTTGAGATGTTTGATCTCTCACTTTGCCTTTGTTAACCTGTAAATCTCTTAACATGAAGCTACCCAGTGAGGAGGCACTGAGCATGCTGTGCTGGGTTATTTACACTGTGAACTCCACATCCGGCAAGAGCAACCAAATGAGCATTGCAGCTGCCAAAAGACTCCATTGAGTGGCTCATTGAATTCAATGGAAAGAGGTGTTAATAGAGTCAAAGGAAGTGATGCTATTTTTTAAAAAAATGACATTGTGTGGCTCTGTTCTGTGTTTGTTCTCCTTCAGTGCCTTCCAGCTCAGTCTCCCACAGCTTGGCATCAAAAGGTGCCTGTTTGGGATCCAGCTGGAGGCAAGTAGGTTATCTAGGGTACTTGCTCCGCTCTTCTTGCCACATTGCATTTCTCAGGATGATGATCAGGTAGCTCAGGATCATTCTGGGTCTTGTGAGAGTTGGATCTTGGTGGCAGCATGTAATAATAGCAGGGTCAGGTATCACAAGACTAACAGGTTGCCAGCCTTAGTATCCATCAGGGGAGTGCATGTGTGTCTGTATGTTTAGAATCCTAAAGAGTCTTAAGGGTAGGATGTTGTCCTAAGAAAGAGCTCAGTATTATTTTATTCTCTCTGTTCCTGATAAGATGCAGGGGACTCAGCCCAAGGTACTGGGAGCTCCACATGGTGGAGAGTTGTTATTAATGATGATTTGACTGGCGTCTCACAGACTGAGAACTTGCATATTCCATACTTGGTGAGCACTCAGAGAATATAGTATCCTGTTCTAAATGACTTCCGGTGGGCCAGGGATTTGGCTCAGTGCTTCTGGCGTCTGCCTGGCAAGCGCAAGGTTCTGAGTTTGATCCCTAGTACCATACATCACAGTGCTGGGCATGATGGCTCACGCCTGTAATCCCAGCACTCAGAAAACAGAAGGAGGATTGCTGTGATTTCAAGGCTAGCCTGGGCTACATAGTGAGCTCATGGCCAGTCTGAATTGCAAAGCAAGACCCTCTCTCTGTCTGAAAACAACAACAACAACAACAAAAACCAAACCAAATCAAACCAAAACAAAACAATCCAAAAAACAAACAAAACAAAACCCTAAAAGGTCCCTGGGAAGTCTCTGGAAGCCGGGCTGGGTAATCATCAAGCCACCTGGGACAATAGTGCTTAACCTTCCTCCTCCCAGTGAAGGAGAAAACAAAGAAAAATCTCTAAACTGTGCATCCTCAAGATGGGCCAAGATACCTGTGCTTGGAGAGAAAGAAATGTTTCTTTGGAGGAAAAAAAGAAAACCCAACCCTACTCTTTTTACTTTTTTTTTTTTTGAGACAGGTTCTCACTTTGTAGTTCAGGCTGGCCCTGAGCTCACTATGTAGCCCAGGCAAGCCTCGAACTCAGCAATCCTCCCGTCTCTGCCTCCCGAGTGCTGGGATGACAGGCGTGAGCCACCATGCCCGGCTCCTCTTTTTACTTTTAAAGCACGAAGTACATAAACAAATAGACAGTTTATATATGCTGTTAAAATTTCATTAGGGGAAAAATGTCTAAAAATGCTTCTCAGTTGGCAATAATGAATAAAAGGTTGAGAAACACTTCTCCAAACTAAAGGTTTTGGTTGGGGTCTTGAAAGTATATGTAAATGGACGTAACTTGAGGACATACTCATAAGTGAAATAAATAGGGCACAGATGTGTAAATACCGTATCTTTTCTCTATTATGAAAAACTGAAGGAATAAGTGAATGCCAAAATGCATGATAGGTAATATGAAATAGGAAGAAAATATGCAAAAGGGAAAAGGTGGGTAGGGGAAAGTAAAGGGAAAGAAACAATTTGATATGAAGAAAGGAAACAAAGCTTGATATAGAGGGTGAGGGATGGAGGGAAGGGGAAAGGAAAAAATGAGAATCAAGATGTGTCATGTACGAGTATAAATTCTCAATGTTGAATGTGATCATAATGTATGCAAAAAATGTACCAATAAAGTCAATAAAAGAAAAAGTAACTCTGAGTCTTGGAAGGTAAATAAACAAGGTCTGCACTAGCTCCTGACCTGCAGGAATTTTTGCTCTGCAGACAAAGCTGCCAGTACTAGTGGAAATGGGCTAGGGATTTAGCTCAGTGGTTCTGGCACCTGAATCACAAGCACAAGGTCCTGAGTCCAATCCCCAGTACCAAAAAACAAAACAAAGCAAAAAAACAAAAAAGCCCCAAACACCACTGGAATAAAGAGCTTTAGGACTTTGCTACCTGGGCCTCCTTGCTCCCATCATCAGTATTAGAAATTTCAAAGCAAGACTAGGGAGATTTCTGTGATTTTGTTTGTCCCAACCTCCTACTGAGGCTTCTGGTATGCCCCGTTGCATAGTTTAAAATCCTTAGGGAATGCATGATTTTCTTTAGTTCCCTAGAGGAAGAATGATCCTTCCTGGCAAGGAGTAATGCTCAGGTCTTTGTTTTGCTAAGCTTTTCAATCAGGGCCTCTAGAGAAAGGTTCTGAACTGGTACTTTTCTCAAGAGGATGCAAATGAAATGCGGACCCCAGCATTTGATGCCATAAGGGCTGCTGACCTCCTAACATGCCTGGCCAGAGCTCAGGTGCTGGAGAAGATGCCTCCTCTCAGCTGTTCTGTGCTAAGGAACAAGGAGGCTGGAAGGGGCACGTAGGTATTCTCAGGTGTATGGGGAAGAGTTTTCCCAAGTATGAGGTCTACCTCCTTTTGTGCACTCCCTGGAATGGTGAGAAACACCTCGATTTGTTTTACCTTTGCGTCTGTCTCTGGTTCTCTTTTCCTCCTTTGGTCTTTCTTATTCTTCTTCTTTTTTTTTTTTTTCCTTTTTCTTTAGTCTCTTTATTGGGACTTGGCCGGGCCATGTACAACCCCCAACCATTCAACAGTGCTGGAGAGTAGATAGTATTTACCTCAATAATGGTAGTTTCTTTTCGCTTCTTTTTAACCCTCAATTCAGATGATGGGTCGAAACCAACACCCACGATGGAGACCCAGCCGGTGTTTGATGGAGACGGTAAGACTATGTACTTTTTACTTTCAGCTCTCACCACATTTTACTTTGCCCACATTTTAGGCCCGGGAAAGGTCTTAATCTTAGGTGTTCATTTAAGCTTAATTATGATTATTTTTTCTAATTTCACTTTTTCCGAATGTAAGCTAGGTTGTCTCAAACTTTTAAACAATGTGAACCTGCTGAGGACCTGGAATGCTCTCTACTTCTGGGAAGACTTCTGTTCTCCCTAGGCTTCCTGTCTGTCTCCTGATACCCACCAAAAACAGTCTGGAGAGACTTTCTGAGCTCTCAAGACCAAGGAATCAGGGCTAGGAAAGCCAGGGCAACAGGGCCCTTTCCATAATTACAAGTGCCTGTGTACTGGGTCCGTGCCTAGCATGGTGCAAGGCCCCTGCTGAAGAGAGGGAGTATATCAGGTTCAGCCTTCGCTCTCAAGACAGCTGCAACCACTAGAGAGCTCTCCGTGTTAAGATCTGTGGTCTCAATTTTTATGGTACTAGACATTTATTGGAGAGAGGTGGTAGTGGTCTGGGAACAAGTGTCTGTGAAGAGAAGCAACTCAAGCTGAATCTTACAAGCAAAAGGGAAGAATTGGGGTGTTCCAGGCAGGGAGACTGGCATGTCTGGGGAGGAGCGTGGGAAGGCTGGGGCACGGTGAAGGGAGTAGCAGGAAAGAGTTTGGGCAGTGGGGCTGGCTTGGCTGGGTTGTAGGGGATCGGGTAGTGAAGTCAAGACAATTGGGAGAAGAGGAATTCTAGCTCAAAGGAAATCGTCTTCTGACAAATTAAAGGCTGGAAGTCTCTGGCAGGATGGGGAGGGAACAGAGGGAATCTTCTGGGGTGCAGAAGTCTGGCCTCCATTCAAGTTGGAGCTGCTCAGGGCTTCTGTTATTCAGGTATTTTACAGAAAACTCCAGATTCCCATGAGCAGGAGCAGGAAGTTTGGCAGGGTGAGATCTCTAGACCATTTGTGAGGCACGTTCCTAGTACAGTCTCAGCTCTAGGGGAAAAAAAACTGAGAGATGAGATTTCATATGTAGTTGTTTCATTTAGTGAAACACCCAAGGGATGATCAAATTTTACAGCTAATGCATATGTTTTTATGGATTTATTATAGTAAAAGGCACATTGTCGTTAATCTCCCTCAAAATGCTTTCCCTCACTTCTCACATACTTGTCCTCTCTGCCACTTTCTGAAGCAGTTCTCGAAGTCCTCTCTTGTGAGTATCTTTGTGAGATGGGATACATTTAGTGAGTGCTGCTGCTGAACGTCCTACAGCAGAAAAGCAGGTTTATGAAAACATTACGGTGTGTCCTTGTCCACCTTATTCACCAGATCTGGCATCTTGAGACTTCTGGGTCCTCCCTAAGAGGACTTGTAGACCTCACACAGTGGCAAGAACAATGAGATAAATGTGTTCAAAGCAACGGAGAGGATTTTGAGAGGAATTTGTGTAGTGTGTATTTTACTGTGAGATGTTTGTAAAGCTTTAAATTTTACTCCATCTCTGGTAGGTTTATGCCCCATAATTCAAAAGTCGCTGTGATTCACAAAGGTCCTGGGTTAATGCAAGTCTGGGTCTAGATGCAGGGCTAGGTGGGGGAATGGAGGTTGTGGTCTTGGGAGACTCTGGGGTACCCTTACTGAAGATCCTGTCACTCTATAGTATGTTCAGGGTCACCCTGTGCACTGGGTGACCCATGTCCTGAGAGCCAGGAGGCGTGTTGGAGGACTCTGGGTGAAGCCCCTCAGCCTGTGTTCAGGGATCTGTGAGGAAGGGCTGGAGCGTGTTAGACCCACTCCTCTCTTCCTCATGTGGTGCAGTCTCAGCAAGCTGAATCTGCCGTGGCTCAGCTATTTCCTTTAAAATGGCCTCTGTGGTTGGTTTGGCGTGTGTTTGTTGATTTATCCCCGTTAAATCTTCTCCCAGGGAAGCAACTGAGAGGGACTTGGCTTGGCACGTGTTCCTCACCTCCTGGGATAATATTTTTATTCCTGGATGGAGTGGCTCAGTGCCGCTGGACTCTGACCACTCTGCCCCCTGGCACAGGGTGCCCTGGTTGGCTCTTAAGAGCTGGTGGGGAGAGGGCATTAGACAAGGTGCATATGTCATGAGGGAGAGAGGCAATAGACTTTTTTTTTAAAGTCGGGATGATTATACTCCATGTCATATACTTCCCTCTGTTCAGACCTTCTTTTTCTCTTACTTTTTTTTTAAATCCAGAAATCACAGCTCCCACCCTATGGATTAAGCACCTGGTAATCAAGGACTCCAAACTGAACAACACAAATGTAAGAAATTCAGGTAAATAATCTTCCTTGGATTATATATACACCCAGTCCATGCTTGGTTGCTTTATGGTTGGCCCATGACTTTCTGCTGTGTGGGTTGGACAAGTCACTAAATTTACATGGTCCTCAGTTTCTACTGCTGCAAAAATAAGGTGATTATAGGAGTTCATTGCTTCCAACTTTAATTTTCTACAGTGATCATCTCAGAGGTCATCCTTCATAGGCCTTTTAGATAAAAAAATTTGACTGTGTATTTTAATATTTTGATTGACTTTCTGTATACCATGCAGGAAAATCTGAAAGAAGAATGGCTGGGTATAAAGAAGTTAAATTTCAATCCTGGAGAAGCTGAGTTCTGTGTGTTTTTCAGGTGGTGACAGTTGATTATAGTCATGTTTTCTTCTGGTCTGATCTTTCAAAGGTCTTGGGGATTGTCAGCTTTTGACACTGACTGAAACCTTTGTAGAAACATGATAATTTTTGCAGATTTGTGGTGTTTATTTGCCACTAATAAGGATAAAAGTTAATAAAATTCATTTGTCATCAATAAAAACTAAATGTTCATGAACGGGGAGATACATAAATAAACCAAATCTGTATCTCTTTAGGGGAGGATCATTCTTCTTTGAGCTAAGACTTCATTGTGAGAGGCAGCACTTTTTGGTTGTATTTAATGTCTGTATTCTTATCTATAGTTGTGGAGTGTAACCATATGTTCTTTTCATTACAATGGCAAGGACTGTGAACACATGAGACACGCTTTTGAATAGGCAGGCAGAGTTTGACTTGACCATTTTCATTAAGTGTGTTGTCATTAGCCTCTGTGTTGTGTGTGTCAGCTCAGCCCTACAGGTTGTGGTGTGAAGACTAGAGGGCAGTGCGTGGTAAATATCAAGAGGTGAACCTCTACAGCATTGGCTGGTTTTCTGTGTCTTGGGCTGGTTATCCTTTCTCTATGAATCTGGTTTACTGTTTAGAGGTATGGGATGGTGGGGTGGAAGGAGTCAGTGTGGATTCCCTTGAGCTAGAGTCTTTGGTGGAATAGTGAAGTGGTTAAAGCACAGACCTTGGAATCAACAAACCCTGGGTTGACATTCTGACTAACACTAGCTGAATGATCCTCCCAGTCAACCTGAACAATCCCTCTGAGCCTCAGTCCTTTTCTGTAGAATAGGGTCATGACTCCGAATACTGTGGTTAAAGGTTTATTAAGCTAATATCTATAGGGTGTTTGATGCCTAGCTAAGTAATAAATAAGTCTATGCCACATGATACATATTTTTATTATTGTCATTGATAGGAGTAGTGGAAATATTAATGACAGTGCTTATTGTAAGAATTCTTCAATCAGCAAAGGATTTGTGATCGCACCCTTAAGTAAAGGCATCTGTCAGACAAGCTTCTTCTGAAGACCGTCCTCCACTTTCCTTTCACTGTTAGCAAATAGAGTAAGTCACAGAAAAGTGGGGTTGGCTCCTGTTGTACCTGGTGCTGGAAGTAATATTTGTAAATGGTCTGTCCTGTCCCTGAGACCCTTGAAGTCCTGCAAGCTTGCAGTGAGAGGATTAATTCTTTTTTTTTTTTTTTTTTGAGACAGAGTCTTGCTTTATAGTTCAGGCTGGCCCTGAGCTCACTATGGTGCCCAGGCAAGCCGCCGTGAACTCAGGAAGCCTCCTGTCTCTGCCTCCCAAGTGCTGGGATTACAGGCGTGAGCCACCACGTCTGGCACTGTGGTTGCAGTGTTGATGGTTGGTGGGCATGTCTCCATGCCCAGCACTATATGTGGTTACTGGGGATCAAACTCAGGACCTTGTGCTTGCGAGGCAGGCGCCGGAACCACTGAGCTAACCCTCCGGCCCCGAGAGGATTAATTCTTATTCATGATCCAGTGGCCAAAAGAAGACTTAGTTCTCTGAATTATGCATCGGTTTTTGCCTGAAGCATTCACTTGACTTTGTAACTGCTTCCATGGCTCTCTTTTCCTTCTACCAGCCTTTAACTCTCTCAGCATAAGGGCTTTATCACTTATCTATTCCATCTGTTATAGAATCTAACTCAGTGCATTTCATTGCTTTGGGGAAGATAGAGGTGAAAGAGCATCATCATTATTATCAGGGAAATTGGGCTATCATTATTATGGTAGCTGATCCCGAAGAACTTTACATTTATTCGCTCATTTAAGCTCATTTCACCATAACCCTATGAAATAACTGTTGTTTGTCATTATGTGTCATGTGGCCCATGTCATGTGGTCCTTTTCCTCATAATCAGATAAGAGTTGGAGGCTGGGAGAGAGTAATAGCTACTAAGTGTTTGGGCTGAGAAAATTAGTGATTTTTTAAGATTACAGTCCCTATCTTCTTGGGCTCTATTCCGATGGGACAGCGTGCTGATGTCAGCTTCTGCTCTCTGTCTGCCCTTTGTCCATATAGTTTACTATAGAGTCATGTTGAGAATTGATTTCCAGGCAGGTACAACTACCTTCCTTTTGTCAGAGTGATCGAGCCACCTTTATTTTTCCTGGTTGGCCCCAGTCATGTCTATAAGGTCAGTGTATAGGACAGGATGATGGTGGGCAAGCTAATAGTTCTCTTGGAGAAACTGAGACCAAGGATAATTATTAGGTATTGTTATATTACTGATTACTCAAAAAATTGAGACTTTGTCCTTGGTAATCAACTGACCAAACCGAGTGCCTGTTGACCTTTTAAATGTACAGTGGTACCTCTGTTCACAAACTTAATTCTTTCTGTGATTCTGGTTACAAACCAAATTGGATGGGAACTGAATCAATTTTCCCCATAAGGTCATCATTTAACCTAACCATTCAGTTTGATTCAGTAGAAAGAATTAAGTTCGTGAACAGAAGTACAGCTATAATTGAACATGACAAATTTCCACAAAGTCAGATAGCAGGGGGTGACAAGAGGCCAGCTGACTATTTTAGCAAGTAAAGTCTTGGAACATAGCCACGTAGACCTATTTGTATATCATTATCTACAAGAACAGGGTATATGGACTACAAAACCTAAAATGTTAACTATGTGCTCTTTACTGAGAATGTTTGCTGGCCATTGGCATGTGTATGTGATTGATTGAACAGAGCAATTGCATGAGGTGAGTGTGTGTACTTTGGGTTGTGTTGGTTAAGTCCCTCCATAGAGCGAGCAGAGGTAGGGGCTGTTGCTCCTGAGATGTCCCTTCATGAAAACAGGCAAGCCTGCGTGAACACAGGAACTCTCAAAAGTCTTCATCATCTCCCATGAGCCATTGCCAGGCTTTGCTATCCTGATCCTGTACATGGTCTCACAAATCTTGCCAAGGAAGCATCCCAAGGGTTGGTGTTGTAGAGAGTGGGGCAGGGAATCTTTTGCATTTAGTAGAGACAAACCATGTAACGGACAAAGCTTGGGGTTTTAAATCAGATGAACTTCTATACCTTGCTTCCAAAGCTAGCATTCCACCCACCGGGGAGGCTTGGTGAGTTTGGGAGGGCTACTCAGCTTTTGATGATGTTTGGTACAAAATAAATACACTGTAAATGATTACACAACAAAACAACGGCTACCATGATGAAATATCTTCATGTATTATTCTAGTCTCTTCTAGCATTTTGTCACCTTGGGTTTAATGAGAAGCCAGACATACTTTATTGTTAACTGTCTCTAGGCAGAAGGAGACACTAGAGCCCCAGGGTCAAGCCTGTGAGACTGTTTTCCATTAGAGTTTGACTGAAGAGCCTCATGTGCTTGGAGAAGTTGGAGCAAGACTCTGAAGCCGGTCTGGGTGAGATCTCTCTCCAGCTATCTCTCAGAGGCAAAGACTATCCCAGTTTCTTTTACACCCCAAACATCCTTTTTTCACACTCAGACCCTGTGACGCCAGGTTTGTTTTCTGGCCTGGGGACTGTTGATGTTGGAAAAGTTCCACTGGGCAGCAAAGTTGTGCAATAACATGAAACACAGGCCTGCAGACGTAGCCAGTCTCCTTTGCTCTCCTGAAAGACTTGGTGCTTGTTTTTAAGGCTTTGTCATGTGGGCACTGTGGTCAGTGTGGTCACTGTTGCTTTTTGAGTCCTTGGCAGGTTCCATTTCAACAGACCTGCCTCTCGGTCTTCTCTCCCGTTTCACTGTCAGTGCACCTCTCCCCCATCGTGCCGCAGATTCCCCTTGTATCCAGGAAGATATACCTGACAGCCAGCACCCTGGAACTTGAGCAACAACATCTGTCTTCTCATGGCTGGGTAGTGGCCAGAGCCTCTGTGCTGCCTTTCTAAGGAAATAGGACCTTCTGCTAAGATTTTTTAAAATCAGCAATTAGCTATCAAGGTATTTCTTACAATGCCTGTAGTTTAAAATACCATTTTAACCACTGACATTTTAAAGAGGGTAAAGAGATAAAATGGGTGTCAGTGATTAGGGTTTCTTTCTAATTCCTCATTCTACTTCTGGCTTCTCATTTGACTCTTTTTTTTTTTTTTTTTTTTTTTTTTTGAGACAGGGTCTCGCTTTGTAGTTCAGGCTGGCCCTGAGCTCACTATGTAGCCCAGGCAAGCCTGGAACTCAGCAATCCTTCTGCTTCTGCCTCCCGAGTGCTGGGATTCAGGCATGAGCCACCAGGCCCAGCATTGTGGGGTGTGGTACTGATTGCTCATGGGTGTGAGTCACCATGCCCAATATCATATCATTGTATGTGGTTATGGTTACTAGGATCGAACCAGAGACCTTGCACTTGCTAGGTAGGCGGTGGAATAACTGAGCTAAATCTTTGGCCCTCATTTGACTCTTTAGATAGACCCTTTCTAAGTCTTGGTATGGTGAAGTTCCATGCTTCTTCCTTGGGAAAGCAGTGTCTCTCAGGAAATAGGGTGGGTGGTATGTGCCTTCGCTGTTCTCACTGGACACTATAGTAATATTGCTACGGCCTGTAGCCTGCTTCCTTCCACTCTGGGGTTAACTCTCATGGCCTCCAACGGAGGTGATGGATACCTCTCTGCGCTCCCTGTCTCTTCTGTCCCTTATATTTTCTAGTTAGCTCTTTCATGAAGGCCCTAGAGCCTGGCCAGTGAGTTAAATCCCAAAGAACCATAACTCTTCTCCCTTGCTTTCTTAACAAACAGAGCTTCCTGCTGTTCTTCAGTGAATGAAGCAACTCATGGTAGCTTTGCTCCCTGGAGATGGAGCCACCATCAGGGACACAGGTAGAAATTCTTGCCTTGTAAGTTTTGCAATGAAAACATGACTCCCACCTCCTTCTAGGTGAGACTATCAAAGTTTGCCTAAGACACTGTCCATGTCACAAGTAAGCTGTTCACGGGGTCAGAATGTTGCTCTTCTAGACCTGCTTTGGGATGCTTTGGGGTCTCTGGCCACATTTCTGATTGCCCTTCCCTCATCCAGCTCCTGCTGGGATAGTTGCTATGGTGGGAACGGCACCTCCTGGCTGAATCCCCTATCCCCTAAGCCTACACACTTGGCCTGCGTAGAAACCGTGGGCTGATGTAATGACCTGAAGCCTGGAAAAATAAACAGCTCGCAAGGAAACCAGCGGTAGCCTTTGTAAGCAAATACCCCACAGCCACCTGGAATCGCGTACATGACGTGATTGGAAGGAAGAATGAGTAATCTGCTAACGTTAGCAGTCGGGGATGCGTCTGGGCTTGTGTGCATTTAAAATTTCTATATAAAAACAAACCCTGGATATTTATTTCTATAACTGGCCCTCTCAGTATCTGGCCATCTGTGCCATGCAGGTGCCTTGGTCAATCATGGCCAACAGAACTGAGCTGGCTGTGGACCAGGTGGTCATCCCCACAGCTTTCTCCATGGCAACGAAGCCTTTGTTCTTCCTCTCGCTTTCTTTTTGCTGAGAGGAGTGCTAATCAAGTCTGGAGGCCCCAGAGAGTCTAGCTCCACAGTCCATTTTCACCTTGTTTTAAAATTAGCTCCTTTCTCCGATGTTGACTGCTTTGGAAAAGAGGATATGGACATGTCCCAGTATTTTCCTTTTGGCCTCTGCTGCTAAAACACTGAACTGAAAAGATTCTGCCTAGCTATTGTAACTGGCTTATACCAGTTTTCTGGAAGTCAGCAGTGGTCACTGCTTTGCCCTGAGGGTCTTCATTCTGTATTTATTTGTAAAATGTCTATGGAAGTAGGTGAGATATGTACCTTATAAACACACATAATATGCAGCATGAATGTTGTGGGGAATAAAAAGTGAAGCTTTGATCCTTTATTTTGACAAATTAAAAAAATCTCTCACCCATCATCCTATTTTGTCCCTTTTCTGCCTTTCTTGCCTGAAATTTTGTCTATTCTAGCACTTGTCCCTTAAAGAAAAGAGCTGTCAGGTGAAGGTCAGTAGAGTTTCTGAGGAACACTGGGAAGAAGACAGCTTGCTGTTTCTCATTGTTGGTCAGTGCAGTAGTACTGTGAGGCGCTTCCTCATGTCTCTGGAGGAAGGGTCAGGTTTGTTCACTATGGAGAGTCAACAGAGACAGGAACTCTTCTAAACCGGAGTAGATATGAGTAATATTTTAGAGGAAAAGTTAAGAAGAAAAATATGTTTGCTAGGTCGGCACAATTCATTCCAGAAGAAATATCCTCTGCAGAATTTATACCTCCTTCTCCCTGCCCCTGGGGAGCTCAGCATGTCTCTGTGTGGGAAGGAGGCAGGCACCGCCTCAGACTAGGGTGAGCCGTGCATGACCAATTTAGGTTCTGCAGAGCAAAAGCTATTTAGACAAGGTGGTTGGTTTGTCACTTTCCCTTACACCTCCTCAACCATGGCTCTTCCTCCCAACACCCTGCCCTGTTTAGAGTGCCAGCGGCAAACATCCCTGTGAGGAGGGGTCTCAGCCAGTCTTGGGATGTGGGATGGGCAGTTTTGCTCTGAGATGCAGCTGTTCAGGTGTGAGTTGCCAGCCACGTAGCGGTCTGGTACAAGGTAGAACCCCAAAGCACGCAGAAGTCTTGCCCTTGACTCAGCCCATGGCTGGTGTTCAGGTTCCACTGGGACACAGGGGGTCTGGGTTCGGAACATGCCCTGAGCCTGTCTAATTATAACATAATTGACAGTTGGAGTGAGAAACATCTGTGGGAAACCCCCACTGAGGGTGCTGTCCAGAGTCCCAGACCCATCAGCAGTTATGTGCCAAGGCCCCTGGGTCTCATCTCACAATGAGGGGAAAATGGAAACAGCACAAGGAATAGCTAAGGAAGGAGCTGACCATGGGACATGACAGAGGTACGGTTCACCCCAGTGGGGAGGGATATTTTGTCACTCACACTGTTTTAAATTTCTCGCTTAGTGATGAGACTGATGATAAAGGTGAGACTGCCTCATAATGGTATTATTATTAGTTTGCCTACAGCATTTGGTTGTCTGCAGTGGGACAGGCTGTTCCATCCCCTTGCCCTTGGTCAGCCCTTCAGTCTAGTTGAGGAGACCAGTCGTTCACAGGGATAGGTCTGGAAGATCAGGTTTTTACCACCTTGCGGAGCACACTACCATAGATACTTTACATCATGACTCTGGGATGGAGCCCAGATCCTTGTCAGGCTCAGCACACATTCTACCTTGCGCTAACCCCCAGCCACCAGCATTGTTACCTCTGAGATTTGCAAGGACCTTATGAGACATGTAGTTCGTTTACTTTTCAAGGCAAGGAATCTGGGAACTTAAGAATTCAAGTGAACTGGCCAAGGTCACACAGTAAGCAGGAGATCCCGATCTTGATCCCAAAGCCAGTGCTCTTGACGGCCAGGCTGCACTGCTCTGTTCCAGCTGCTTTTGGCTTCTATGGAATCTTTCAATGTGCCAGGCCCTGGGGGAAGCGTGGAGAAGTAGAGAGATAAGACTCGCTGTTGCTTTCAGCCAGGCAGAGAAAGCACAGATGTCCCAGCCTGACTGTGGCTCCTGAAGTGTCTTCCCTGTGAGCTGAAGACGACCTTTCTTCTGGTCCTTGGTGGAGTTGGGGGTACAGTCCATTGTATCCACAGTGCTCTCCAGGTCACTGTGGGTTATGATCAGGGGAAGATGATGTCTTTCTGTGCTTACTTCACAGAGAAGGAGTTTTTAGTTTAAGGAGGTGAGGAAACCTCCAGTGGAAGTGGTAACTTCGTTAAATGTGTGCACATTCCATTTCTAGGCTCCCCATCCCCACCTCTACGGATACACACCTGAGCACAATTCCAGGGCCTACCTTTGCTCTGTTTGCAGCAGGCTTTTGCTGTTCTGTGTCCTGGCAGGACCTCTCTTCTAGGCCTCTCCTTTTTCCTCAGCCAAGTGACTGCCCTCTGTGGGCTTTTGTGGGCTCAGCTTCCCTACAGGGTGATCAGAACCCCAGGGTAACTCTGAGTAACATGGACTGGGAATTGGCTCTGGCCAAGTGGCACTAAGTGACGTGAATGATGGAAAACCCATGGTGAAAGGGCAGGCAGGCAGGGCCAGGCCAGCAAATGGTGCTTGGAAAAATGATCCTCCAGGGGCCACTTAGCCCCTCCTGTGAAAAATGCTAAGTCCACAAATAAGAAAAATAACCTATTCACATAGTTGGCTGGAAACCATAGGTGCTAAGACCCCGTGTGGCTAAATAAACAGAAAGGCTTAGTGATGTGCCATAAATCATTCCCAAAGACTATTGACTCCTGCCAGCCCCTCCCCTGAGCACATCTTCAGTCCCTGTGCTCCTTCCCAAGCAGCGAACTCGCTTCCTGAAAACCAGGGGACCTTACCCCTTTGTGCTTCTGTAGTCCAGTCCTTGTCCTGAAAACCAGGGGACCTTACCGCTTTGTGCTTCTGGAGTGGACACCATCCAAACCATTCACATGTTCCAGCTGACCTGGAGAATCCAAGGCAGGCGCCACCCCATTTCTTATGTCTCTGAAAGCTCATGTTGTGATTTAGGAAGGTTATTTTTAGCACACAGCTTGTTATTTTGGATTATGCTTTAGCATTTCATTCATTTTTGATAAGAAGCAAGGTGGGTGGTATATCCAAAGGGGTTTCAGGGTCACTGGAGGCGAGACAATGCTGGTGTTTTCCTTAATATTCTTGGCTCTACAGGATCATTCCTTTTGCAATTAAATATAAGTAAGTACCTCTCCTTTTTCAGACTGGGTAGCCTGTTATTGATGCTTCCCTCTAAGGAAACCCAGTCTCGATGGTCTGAGGGTTGGGTGTAGCATCTCCCAGGATGAGTCAGGACACAGATATGCTCTTTTTCAGTCCCTGTGGTCTCATCTTCCCCATTGGTATTTGTTCCACAGTGGGCGGCCTCATCTTTTGAGCGTCAGACTAGGGCAATTTCTTGGATTAACGACTCTTCACGGATTCCTTACTCCAAGGATTCCATGGTTCTCCCCAGAGTGAGGAGCTGGCACCAGGGACTAGGGGTGGGGAAGGATCAGGAAGGACTTGGCCCTCAGGGCTTATAGCCCAGTGAAGTCAAGGAGCCAAGGGAGCCAGGAGAAGCACAGAGACTCAACAGAACCACACTGTGCCTCAGCGTCACTATGGCAGGACCCTCAGGGAAAGCTTCAGGGATGGGAAAAGCCTTAAACAAGGGCAAATTCAAATCTCACGGCTAATTCTTCTGCTCACTATGCCTCATAGAACGTCCTGGCCTCTTCACGGCCTGTCATGTCATCTGCATAAGGTATCATGGAGCTCGGGTGAGCACCTGGATCTTCCAAGGTCCTAGACCTTTGCACTCGCTTTTTCTGACTCCTAATCTCCTTTGGCTGTTTGCTCTTCTCTCAGGACATTGTCCTGGGCCATGTCAGAGTGTCACTGCCTTTTCTAAAAGTAGCGTAAGTCCCTCTGTCAGGATGCCAACAAGCTTCCTGGAGCAGGGGAACTGCTGGGCCTGGTCAGGAGGTGGTACTCTTGGTTAAGGCATCATCCCAACCCATGACTTAAGGGCTCATGATGTTTCTCAGCTCTTCTGGCTGGCTGGCTGTAAGGCTGGGCTTCTTTCCTGCATTTATGTTTTCTGTGAGCTTTATGGCAACTTATTCTGTGCATTTGCTTGGCCGGATGACTAGGTGGTGTTGCTTGGTCAAGCACTGCCTAGATGTTGCTCACAAGGCACCTTACAGATGAATTTACAGTCATTTTAATTTTCATAAGAGTAGATCACTCTCTGTCGTGTGGATGAGGTCTTTAAGTTAAAGAACTTAAACACGAAGACTGCAGTTTCCCAGAGAGGGAATTCTGCTTTAAAATTTCAGCACAGAAATCCTGCCAGAATGTCTAGCCCATGGATATAGCCTGTTGGGTTGGAACTCCAGACCATCCCATCCCGTTACTCCTCTGACTTTCCAGCCTACCGGTCTCCTACATATTCAGGCTCACCAGCCCCCACAATCACAGATTTGATCCCTTAAGATCTCTGTCATCTCTTTCATTCTGTGTACATATGTGTGTATGTGCAGTTAGGTGGACGTGTGAGTGTGTATATGTGTGTGTGGTCTTGGTGGCTGGTTTTTTCTGAACCTACCTTGAGTGATACAGAACTCTATCCACTTCCTTTTCTCTCTACCCACCTCCACTGCCTCTATCACCATGAAATTCCTGTTTTCTTTCTCCAAAGAGCTCACAGTGGGGCTGGCCTACTGATCACTGCCCCAGGGTTATCTGAAGGTGCATGAGGGTTGGATTACTCACTATCTTGGCTTCTTTGTCGGTTCCTTTTTTTTTTTTTTTTTGAGACAGAGTCTCACTTTGTAGTTCAGGCTGGCACTGAGCTCACTATGTAGCCCAGGCAAGCCTGGAACTCAGCAATCCTCCTGCCTCTGCCCTGTGCTGGGATTATCGGCATGAGCCACCATGCCCAAGCATTGTAGTATGTGGTACTGATTCCTGGTGGGCGTGAGTCACCACACCTAGCATTGTTCTATGTGGTTACCAGGGATTCAACCAGAGACCTTGCGCTTGCTAGACAGCCACTGGAACCACTGAACTCAATCTCCGGCCCTGTCTGTTCCTTTCTTTAGCACTTCTTCCTCTAGAAGGCAGCAACCCAAAGAAAAACTCAGATCTCATGATATGTGTATTTTTGGCTGTATTTTTGCTTTAAAAAATAGTAAAGAAGAGAAAAGAGAAAGATGAAGAAAGGGAAAAGGTTCCCAGGAGAAAAGGATGAACTCTGAGCTCAAATTGAGATTGGGGATTAGCTGGGAATTTAGGTTATTCATGCCGTCCTCTGCTCCTAATTACCACGGGTGATTGAGGGGGAGGCATCGGTCCCCAAAGCTGACAGAACTGTGCTCCCTGCTTCTCTGGTCTTGGCAGGACAGAGAGGGCCTGGGCCCCACCTGCAGACAGGTTTGTTCTGCTCTGATCTGGCCTCTGATTTGTCCTTGTGCTGCCTCAGCCACCCTGCTGTGGTCAGTTCCTGCCTCAGTTTCCCCAGGATCATGTGTGATCAATCGGTAGAAGAGAAGAATGTGGGTTTTTTGGTGGCAACGACTGCATTTGGTTTCATTTCTTCTGCAAGATGCTTTCAGTTTTGTTTCTTTTCGGAAGTGGTCAGAGGTGAAGCTTTAGCTACTCAATGAGTACCAGGGAATGACCCGGGTCCCACTTCCTTGTACCATCCTGGAGTAGGGCTACGACATGTGGGTGTGTGTGAATGTGTAAGAATATATGTGTGGCCATGTATGCCCCCATGCCTCAGACAGCCCCAGATGTTGCCTCTCCTCTCTTCTTTATTTCGTCTTGTCTTCTAAGTGCATAGAGACGATCCTGGTCTCTTCTCATGGGCACTGGGCCAGACCATCTTCATCTTGTCCTCTTTCCCTACACTTTCCTAAGCACGGATGAGTTGTTTTAAGTGCCGGGCGTGGTGAGTTGTTTTAGAACCATGTGTGTACACTTTGGGGAACCTCTGATCTCTCTGAGCCAGGAATGGTGAGACCCTTGAAAGGCACCCTGTGTCATATACTCTGGAAAGTGACCTCTTGGAAGACAGGTTGCTGGTGACTGAAAAGACCTGATTGTGACAGCGGCCCCAAGGGTGGATGGCATCAGGGTCCTCAGCTATGGGATGAGCCTGTGGTCTTTGGTGCTCACTCGTCAGCAGTTCCAGGACTTCTGGAGAAGCACTGCAGGAATATTTGATGGATTGGTTGATTAGTTGATTTCCTGACTGAAGGACTTGCAGGAGCTACAAAAGTGTGGTACAGATTGATCAAGAGTGAGTCAGGCTCTATATCTCAGAAACCTATTGGCTGTGTAAAAGCTACTTCCAAAGTTACTAGATTATCATAAAAAATTATTCAGTCGTGCTAATGTGCCTGCGCATTAAGGAACCTGGTGGTTCCTTAACTGGTTTTATCTGAATTCATTTGTGGACTCATCCAGGTGAAGGATCAGTGGGGTTAGAGGATCCAGGATGGCCTCTCAGACACGCCTGGAAGTTGTGCTGCCTGGGGGCGGAGCTGCTTCTGTTTCCTCTCTCTCCTCCCAAGGAAGCTAGATTGGCTTCTTTATGATTGGGACCTCAGTGCAGCCTCCTGGAAGGCGGAGACTGGGAGGCCTCTGAAGTCTTTGCCTGGTTCTTCCTGCATCAGCACTTTGCCATGCTATTGGTCAAAGGCAAGGGAGTCAGGGAGTCAGTGTGGATGGGTCTCTATCCATAAGGATATGAGGACAGGGAGGTGCAATTACCAGAGACTCTTCTGAATTATCTAGTATATAAGCTGAGTAGAAGAAAAATGCAGGTTAAAATAGGTGAGATTAGTCTGTGGCGATGAAAGATGTTACTGCAGAGGGACGAGAACACGGCTGGAACCCCAGTGGTCATTGCTCTGTGTCTCATCACCCTGGCCGGTGTTCCTGCATCCTCTCCCTTGGTGACAGCGCCTGTCCTAGAGGTAGTGAAGAAGGTGAAGTGAGTTAATACCAAGCTAGGCATGTGACAAATACTGAGATAGATACTGGCTGCTGCTAATTATTTGTTTTTTAGTTCTGTAATGGCAGGAAAATTATACATTGAGTTTTCAGATATTTGTTCTGAGGAAAAGAGAAAAATACTGAGGAACAAACTTTGTTGTGTATTTAAGCTGAGAAGACAGGGCAGTTTGGAGGAACCTGTGTTCTGTCCATCACACTTTGGAACACAGAGGATTTGGAGTCATCAGAAAAGTGGTGCATTTTCCTCCTAGAGCGAGCGGTAGAGGCAGTACCGTCTAGGGGCAGCAAGGACTTGACAACACCATTTCCGGAATCCCTATCCCTTTTCTTTCCTGGATGGGGACACTTGGGGAAACTCATGGATCTAGCTGAAGTTCGGCTTCCTTGACTTCAAGGTGGCCTTTCTCTTAGTGCCCACCTCATATGGGGTCACTGATGAGGCAGGTGAAGCCCTTTGTCTACCACCTTTGTCTTCTCCTCAGTGAATGTTTACTTTTATTGTTATTAGCTGTAAAGATGATTTTGAGTGAGATTTTCTCTTAAAAGACATAAAAGTGGGCACCAGGACTTACAGGGACAGTATTAAAATAATACATATATAATAAATAAAGAGTACTAAACTTTGCATTTAGACTTCTGTTTAATTCCATGCTGTCCCTTATTTTCCCAGATTAGTGAATTCTATCGTTTTTACAGCTTAAATCTCCATAGAACCTCACTGAAGCTGACTGTCAAGGTTTCTGAGCAGACTTCGAAGACTTTCATAAATCCATGCAAAAGGTCCAAGCCATGGACCACGCATCTTCTGACATGGCCACTGTCCAAGTGTCCATGAGCTTAAAGACTCAGTGCAGTGCAGTCAGTTCACCGCTAGGTGGGGGAGGGGAGAGCCATCCTCCTTGCGTGCATCTGACTTTGGTCTGATTTATGGCTTGAGGAGGTTGGCTGGGGCGCCTTAATTTAAAGCCTCTGTCAGAGGCTGTTACACAAACGTGGTGCCAGCAAAGCACAGTTTTTCCTTGCTTTTCCTCCTCTATTGCCTCTTTCATGGCATAAAACACGAGGAGGAAAATGAGGCTACCAAATTAGAGGTGGGGGAACCATGGCCCACCTCTTATGTAATCCTCTTGGAGCTGACTTGGCACTGGCCTCTGCCAGGGGCTGAAGTCAAAGTTCTGGGTCTTTACGCCAAGTTTCCCAAGCCCCTCTCCTTGCTCAGCCTCAGTCTCTTGCCCAAGTGGTCTCTACATGCTGTCTTGTGGTAGTTGTGACAGGAGCGGCGTCTCTTCTCTGATGTTCGGCAGCTCCGTTTCCTCCAGCCAAAGTTTTCTCCAGCTTCGTTGCATCTGTGTTATGAAAACAATAGTTCTTATTTCATTTCCCAGGTTCAAAATTACACGTCAGTAGTGAATATGCTATATAGAACTGCCTCTTAGCCCTTGGATATTTTTAGGCCCCTAAAGGAAACATTCTTTCTTCCTACTTTGCAGTGAAAAATCCATCCATGGGCTGTTTATTACTCACCAGCATTTTTCTTAGAAGTGGAACAAAGAATGATTTTTCCCTCATCAGAATTATTTCCGTAAGATGGCGCTGTGCTGCATGGGGGACCTGTGTACACCCAGGGCTTGTTTGTGCTTTCCCAGGAGTGTGTTGTTTTGAGTGGAGTTGAGTTTCTGTTGTTTCGCTCATTTGCATGGTGTTAGTGAGCAGCATGGTTCTTCGGGCTCCCGACGGTTCTTCTGAGTGATCTTTGGTACCATATTGTAGACATTCTGGGGGTCGCCCAGGCTGTGTTCATGTGAACTTGTTCAAGAGGAAAGTTGTAGCATAGTGTTCAAGAGAAAAATGATGTCACTGTAAAGTAAGTAAATAGGTCAGTCAAGGAAAACTAAAGTTCACGATGTGATCCCTTGTTTTGTGAAGAAAGGATAGGAGTGGGTGTCTGTAGTTGCATGTGTATATGGATATAGGGATGATTTAGAGAAAGTAGAGGGTTTAAATTCGATGGCATTATGGTTTTAAAAGTTTCTTTATAATAGCGAAAGAAATCCTTTTTATTTATTTAGAGACAGGGTCTCGCTTTGTAGTTCAGGCTGGCCCTGAGCTCACTACGTAGCCCAGACAAGCCTTGAACTCAGCAATCCTCCTGCCTCTGTCTCCCTAGTGCTGGGATTACAGGCTTGAGCCACCAAGCCTGGCATCTGTGGTATGAGGTACTGATTGCCAGTGGGCGTACCATGCCCGGTATTGTTGTATGTGGTTACAGGGGATTGAACCAGGGACCTTGCGCTTGCGAGGCAGGCACTGGAACCACTGAGCCAAATCTCCGGCCCAATCCTATTTATTTTTAGTGATTGAAGCATAAACAAACAAACAAAAGACTTCTGAAAAGGAAGCCAGGCTGGTCTCCCAATTAGAATAGCATAGTAGTGGATGGCTCCCGACAGGTGGCCGTGCCTGGCACCGGGCCCCTGTGCTGGCTCCAGGGAACCCTGCTTCACTGTGCAGACACAGCACATGTTCCTTAGGTGGCAGAATGCACACACCTTCCTGCCAGGCTGGTTTTCCCCCCAGGTGCATGGAGCAGGCATGTGTGATCACAGCCTACCTCATCCTGTTGTGTTGGGTGTGGGAAGGAGCTGGGCTTCGCTTTTTTGCTTCCCTTGAGTCCCAGCATCACTCTGTGAGGGGCTGGTGGCCATGGCACTGTCTCACTGTGTCTGGTCTGGGGATCGTCTACAGACCCAGCTCGAAGGGCAGATGGCTCCGATGTTGGCCCGCTCTGGAGCCAGTAGACACACATCAACAGGAGCCACCCTGAGAACGAAAGAGATTGCAGCCCTGGTGACCCTGCCGCCCTGGGAAGGTGCAACCTGGGGCCCTGGTGATCTGTGGCCATGGCAGTGTCCGCTTGTGGAGAATGCTGATGAGCCCTGGTGGTCTGGGCCTCAGCCCTCAACCCAGGCTGGGGACACAGCTGTCGGTGCCGATTCATCTACCAAACTGTTGGTTCCTTGGGGCAAGGCCTGGTCTTTGTGGATGACTTTGGACGCTGCCATAGAGGCTGGGAAAGACAGGTCACAGAAGTGACGGTCACCAGTTGCTGTATCTTCTCTTACAGAGAAAGTACACTCGTGTGACCAGGAACGGCAGAGTGCCCTGGAGGAGGCCCGGCAGAACCCCCGCGAGGGCATTGTCATTCCTGAGTGTGCCCCTGGGGGGCTCTACAAGCCAGTGCAGTGCCACCAGTCCACTGGCTATTGCTGGTGTGTGCTGGTGGACACAGGGCGCCCACTGCCTGGGACCTCCACGCGGTAAGCCCCTGCAGGCCCATCCTGGGACAACTTACGGTTACCCTGGCGTTTCTCGGCTTGGCTTCCCTGGCCCAGTGGGAGTCAAGTCACGAGAAGACCAACTTGTCCATTCCTGGGCAGATAAGGTTCTGGTAGGAAGACCTCAGGACCTCGAATCTGGGCACAGATCTGACCCATTCTAGCTGCTCTCCTTGGAAAAGTACTTAATCTCGCTGAACCTCAGTTTCTGGGTGAGAAGATTGTTATGCAGCTCGAATCACTAGGTTCTGTGGATCAAAAAAGATCCTGTGTGCAGATCTAAAGTGACATCATTATTCTGCCTGAGTGGCTAAGATGGCCCAGCCAAGTGTCTCTCAGGGGGCACCCGCTAGACTGCCTTGTGGCTGTGGGAGGGTGCGGAGGGTATTTTGCTATGAACCCCAAGGACTCTGGGTTTGATGACAACACAGACTCTTGCCGGGCAGCAGTGGCTGCCGGAGGCTCAGCCCCAGCCCCTCCCCAGCCCCTGGTCTCTCTCTCCCCAGCTATGTGATGCCCAGCTGCGAGAGCGACGCCCGAGCCCGGAGCACCGAGGCGGAGGATCCCTTCAAGGACAGGGAGCTGCCAGGTGGGAGCTGTTCCTCTGTCCCCTCACTGTGTGGAAGCAGCAGCGTCCTCCTCTGGGTCTCTCCTCACGTGTGGCACAGACTGGGGTCGCTGGACGGTCCACTGGAGCATGAGGCGGGGATCATGGACTCTGCACCCACTCTGGGGTTTGTCCCTAATTAAGGACATCGCTTCTCCTTGGTCTCGTGTCTGTGTACAGAGTGTAGCCACTGAGTTGAAATCCTGTCCCTGTAATTCTGTAATCCATCCTTCATCCCAGTGTGGTGTTCTGGGGGCTATGAAGCATTTTTTCTAGGGCTGTGAAGAGAAGACAATGTGCAAGGAGGGTCTGTCCTGAGGAGTCTGGGCTGTGTGTGTCACCTGCCTTGCAGAGTTCTTTGTGGGAACACAGCATGGTCATGGGGGCAGGAGTGTGCTGGGGGTGGTATGAGACACTCAGGCAGGGCCCCAAGGCCTCAAGATGGCTGCCGTGCTGGGCTCCCCTTGTTCATAATGAACTCTGCCTGTGATTGCTAAGTAGCAGGGCCTTAGAGTCCTGTGGGCCACTCGGCACTGTCAGGTGGGAACAGGGGTCACCTTCCCATGAGCCATCAGGGCTCCAAAATGGAACCTGAAAGCAGAGGGGCCTTGAAAGGCAGTGTTCCTCATGAGGTTGGCAGAAATCAATCTGTCCCCGAAATGGAGTTGTGAGGCCAGTGCACCCCCCTGTAGCCACTCTCTCAATGGATGAGGATGCAGGAAGAGAAGAGGGTGTAGCTATGAGGAAGGTTTACTCTGCTTGAGGTTTTGCCGGAAGAGTTTGCTGAGAAGAGGAACAAAGCATGTGGGAGTCTTCACAAGAGAAATTCTACAGTTCTGATCTCAACCGGATGAGGGAGGAGGGAAAAAAGAGGAGGTGCTTGGGTAGATAAAGTGATGATCCAAATCAACCTGGCCACGAGGATCATCTGAGCAGAAACACATCTCCCTTTGGCTGGGCAAGAGGGACTTCACTAAATCTGGGAAAAGATAGTCATTGAAAACATTGTTTGCTCAATCATTTACCTGGCATCTGCCTTCAAATATCATTTTATTTTTTAGGCTGTCCAGAAGGGAAGAAGACAGAGTTTATCACCAGCCTACTGGATGCTCTCACCACGGACATGGTTCAGGCCATTAACTCAGCAGCGCCCACTGGAGGTGGGAGGTGAGAATGTGAGCAGGACTGAGACCCAGTGGGAATACTGGGCCCTTCATTCCTCAGGTGCTGCCGGAGGGCAGGGAAGGCTCGGCAGGTCAAGAGCTGGCATTCTGTCCTTCTCCTGAAACCATCGACCCATAGCTTTGTCCCACCCTCTGCCAAAAGTCTTCCTGCATTTCAGGCTTCTCTAGTTTTTGTGTTATCTCTAGCTCTTAGTTATGGTACCTGGTTTACAGAGCTGTCTGGAAATTTTCAGCTCTTTAATCTTAGAAGGGCAAGTGCTGGAGTGGCAGAAGGGGCGATGGGTATCTGCTGAGGACAGGGAGGTAGCACAAAGCACTTTGTGCTTTCCTTTGAGAAGGCAGGAGACTTTCGCCTTTTGGCCATCTGATAACCCCAGGGAGCTTTGGGGAGTGGAACTGGTACTGTCATAGCCAAGACCAACTCTGATCAAGAGCTAGTGTGGTACCTAAGGCAGTGCCAGCATGAGGCTGAAGTGCATCTGCCCTCTGTAACCAGCATCCCTGGACCTCACTAGTTTGAGCCCACTGAGTCAGTTGATTGGAGGGCACATCTGCCCATCCACTGAGGACACACCAAGTCCTGGGCCAACGGCACAGTGTTCAGGCATACAAGGAATGTGCTTGCCTTCAAAAAATACAACCAGTAGGGATGCTGGACCATAGACAGATGCTTACAAACTATGGGGTAAGGGCTAAGACAAAGGTGGAGGAAGAGAAAGATTATCTAACTCACCATGGAGGAATCAGAGAAAGTTTTCTTTTTGGAGGAGGTGATAGCTGGCCTGGGTTTTGAAAGGTAGGCAAGATTTAACCAGTTAAAGGGGGAGAAAATGCTTCTAGGAAGAAGGAAGGAATATTGTGACTGTAGGAAAGCAGATGTCTATAGTTTGGTGTGGCTAGGCTGTGGTGAGGAGGAAGAGAAAGGCAAAGAAGAGAAGAGAAGAAGAAAGAAGAGCAGAGAATGGCAATGCTAAGGCTGGCAGAAACCAGGGAAATACCAAGTAGAAGTTCTAGTTAGAAAGGCAGAACAGAGGGTGGAGGAGAGGAAAGGCTGCTTACAGCAGCAGAAGAGATTATGACATACCACTGGCAGAGATGGAGCAAGGATAGGCAGCTCTGAGCTGTGTATGCCTCCGAGCCTGTGTGCCTTGCCAGGGATGCCCAGAAGTAGAGTTGTTGTAACTGGGGCAAAGAGTGGCACAGTAGGAAGAAACACCTAGGCCTCAGGCCCCAAGAAGGGGCAAGTCCAATAAATGAGTGAAAAAATGTTCAGCATCACTGGCCATGAAAGCCATGGAAATTAAAACAATGCTGAACTCCATCTTCCTCCAAAAAGAATGGTACCATCAAGAAATTTCATAATCACAGATGGTAGCAAAGCTGCAGGCGAAAAGGAACCCTTCTGCACTATTGGTGGGAAGGTAAACTAGTACAACCACTATGGAGATGAATATGGACATGCTTCAAAAAACCTAAAACAGAAATTCCATTGGACCTAGCTAATCCCCTTCTGGGTAGCTTCTCCAAAGAGTTAAAGAACTCTTATTACAGTGATACATGCATACTCTTGTCTGTAGTAAGCAAGATTCATAATAGCTAAGTCTTGAAAGCAGCCTATATACCCAACAACAAAGAAAATGTGCTGTGTATACACAATGGAGCACTACTCTACCATGAAGAAGTATAAACTTGAGTCATTTGTAGGAAAATGGATGCACCTTGAGACCATAATGTTAAGTGAAATAAATCACAAAGCTTAAATATCACCTAGTTTCTCTTATTTAAGAAACCCAAATTATGAGTAAAGCAAAAAGATACATAATAAGAAGAGGGAATGGATCTTTTACAAAAGGGAAGGAGACCAAGAGATGGAAAAAAGAAGGAGAGAAGGGAGGACAAGGGATTAAAAAGAGAATTAAGATGTGTTATGTACGTGTGTGTTCCCCATGAGGAATGTAAATAGTACTGCAAAGATATACTTAAAAAAAAAAGAGGAAAAATGGCAGTGATGATTGGCAGATATAGGACTGTAAACATATGGTAATTGTCAGTGGTTCTGGATCCTGAAGTGAATAGAGGCTGCCATCTTGGCTTAGATTTATATCAGATCAATGTGATCTAACACGTAGTTAAGATATGAAAAAAACTATCAATAACTATGTAAAGAAAGTATGTAACCTACATGCAGTGGACTATTATTCAGTCCAAAAAACCAAAGAAATGCTGTTACCTTGAGGACATGCTACGTGAAATAAGGCAGTCACACAAATAGCCTAAGGTTCCACTTATGTAAACTGTGTAAAATATTCAAACCTGTAGATGCAGAGAATAGAATGGAGGTTACCAAGGTCCATGGAGAAAAGAAAATGGGGGAAATTTTTACTGTGTTTCAGATAAACAGGATGAAAAATCTAGGGACCTAGATGTGCTGTATGACATTGTCCTTCTAGTTAATTTTTGAAGATGTTATGTTAAATGCTTTAACATAATGAAATAAAATTTGTACCATGATACAATAATTTTAAGAAAGAAAGGGGCTGGGGATTTATCTTAGAAGCACAAGGGCCTGAGTTCTATCACTAGTACTACAAAATGGAAGAGAGGAAGAAACAAAGAAAGAAAGAAAGAGAAAGAGTGAAAGAATGAGAGAGAGAGAGAGAGAGACAGACAGACAGACAGAGGGGAAGGGAAAAACAGAAAGTAAAAAATCTAAGTGTAACAGTTGTTACTCTTGAAACCAGCCTGTCAGGGTGTTTCTACTCACCCTGGGGATACAAACTAGGCCTTCCTCAGGGGACCACAGCACAGAACCTGAAGTAAACAGAGACACAGTTTCACAGGTCATGGATGGAAACTGCTCAGAGGCCACTGTGGGCCTTGGGGGCCCAGTATCTAAGATATAAAGTTTGATCTAAAAATATGGCGAATATTGAATTTTAAAAATTCATTGTTAACTAAGACATATTCCCATGCATCTCCCGCAAAATACTCTCCTTCCTTCAAACACTTGTCCCATTGCCCTGGCCACTTTCCGAAGCAGCGGAAGAAGTCCTCTTTTGTGAATATCTTCATTTGCGCTGTTCTGGCTGCCTCAGTGGCCTGATTCAATTAAAAATGGTATTTTGACCATGGTGAAGAGCCAGAAGTCAGAGAGCCAGATCTGCTGAATACAGTGGATGAGGTTGCACCATAAATTCCTTTACAAACCTGCCTTTCTGTTGGATGGTGCTCAGCAGAACCCCTTCACTGTTTTTGATCACAACTTAAAAAAGGCATTCACAAAAGAGGACTTCAGAACTGCTTCCTAAAGTGATGCGAATGATGGGCTAACTGTGTTTAAAATGAAGGGAGATACTTTGAGGGGGGACTAATGGCATCAAGTATTTTACTAGAATACATTTTTTTAAAATTGAATTCTTTATTGGTACAATTTATATACGTCTCAATATCACATATAACATTGGGGAATTTGTACCGGTATATGACACGAGTTAATTCTCATTTTTAGAATACATTTTAAAAAATGGAATATTCATTGTATGTCTTTTATCAGCCCTTGTAAAGAAGATACACCTGAATTGCTAAGAAGAGGGAAGGGGTGGATTTTGAAGAGAACACCCAGCATTACATACATGCCTTTAGGTTGTGTACATTTAGGACATGGAAAAGCATGTCAGTTCCCTCATCTATGGTTTCTCTTTCCCTGGTTCCAGTTACCTTCTCAACCTTGCTCTCAAAGTATTAAAGGGAAAATTTCAGACATAAACTATATATATATATATAT
>PVIC010004652.1:0-61411 GCA_004025085.1 Thryonomys swinderianus
TATGCTGACTGGCCAGGCGCAATTTGTGGGGACTCAGAACCAAGTAGGGTTCCCTCCAGAGGTGAGGGGTGTTTCCCCAGCGGCCTGGATCAGCTGCTGCATGCGGAACTCGTGGAACCCGGGCTGCCACAGGTGTTTCTCATCCCCACGGCCAGGTCCTGCTGCTCAGCTCCAGGTGGATTCGTTTCCTTAGTCCACGTCTCTCTAGGCAGCCGGTTCCATCTGGCCGGTCCCAGATGCTGGGACTCAGCAGTGAGTGGTTGGTTAGGCCTGGCGCCTGGTCCTCGGGGGCTTTTCCTTCAGCGCATATACTTCCAACCAATTCAGACAATTTTGTGCACAGCTAGGAATAAAACACTCCACAGGCATCCCTTACAACCCACAAGGCCAGGGAATCATAGAACGTGCCCATAACATCCTCAAGCGTCAGCTAGAAAAACAAAGGGGGAGAAGAGACCCTGGGGTGAACTGAAAGGGAACACCTGGCCATTGCGCTTTTTACCCTAAATTTTCTTTCCCTTGACACTCAGGGCCTCTCCGTGGCCCAACGCCATGCGGGTGGGGGACCTCAAAGAGCTCATCCCCCGTCCTTTGGAAGAACCTGGTGACAGGGCTTTGGAAAGGCCCAGAGCCAGTCCTGATCTGGAAGAGAGGAGCAGTTTGTGTTTTCCCACAGGACCAGGAGTCTCCTATTTGGGTCCCGGAACACCTAGTGTGCCTCGGCCCATGGGCTGAGCGGACCGCCAACTGAAACTATGAGGAGTCTCGTCACCCTGTTGCTGATGACATCGGGAGCCCTCGGTCAGCACCGATGGGTGGGGTAGGAGAGCCTCCAGTCCTCCAGGTGGTGGGGAATGATGCACCTTTCTTTCCCTCTATTTTCTCTTACTCCGGTCATGTCTAAGAAAAGCCAGGTGCCCCAGTAGACCACCCTTCCTTTTCCTTTGTTGGAACAGGTCTGTCCCGTCAGAAGGAATCCTTAACTGTTCTGTTGAGAATTGTTCCCTTAGTGCCTGCTGGATTTACTCTCAAATGCAGTCCTTGTCCGCATCCCTGCTTGGCTGCCGGTCCCCGTTGAAGCACCAGAAAGAGCGATGTATCCGTACTTGCGCCATAAAAGAGACTTTGGGATAACCGCCGGTGTTGTTGTCGCCATCAGCACAGCTGTTGCCAGTACGGCAGCCATGGGGTTAGCGATTGCTCACACAGCGCTGACTGCAGCCACTGTGGACCATCTTGCCGAAAAGACTGCGATAGGTTGAAGTACAGCGCAGGACTTTAGCATGCACTTGCAAACAGGCATTTTGAACCTCAGTCAACAAATGGCACTGCTATAAGAACAGATGGACATGCTGTGGGCACGTTTCCACTATTCCTGTGATGTGACTTACCCTCACACCTGTGTTACTCGCGTGCATGTACAAACTTGTCTCAGGCCACTAGAACCTTACAACAGATCATCAATGGGCCGTGGAATTGACAGTTTTACAACCTCACCAAGCAGCTGCGCGATGATATCCACAGCGTCAATGAGACACGGGTTCCCCCGGTACCTGGGACCTCCCTTTTTGCTACTCTGCGTCAAATGTTTCAGACCTGGGCTGGGACGATCTCATTGGGCATTCTGCTACTTTTGGGGGCCATGCCCACCACACTAGCCTTGTGTTGGTATTGTCAAAACCAGCGCTGACATACTTGGCATCTGGCCTTTGCAGTGCGTGCACTCAAGGCCGGCCAGTCTCCTCAGGTATGGCTCAGCATGCTGGACCGGTAGTCAGAGACGGGTAATGATGTCTCTTTGGGACAACCAACCTAAGACAGGCGTGGAAGCATACCTCTTCCATGGCCCATGACGGGTAAGGTGTACTTAAGAGAGACACAACCTAAGATAGGCACGGTCCCTATGAGCCTCTTAGAAAAACAAAAAGGGGGAGATGTGGTGGGCCATGACGGCTGCTCCCCAAAGATGGTGGCTGGCAGTAAGTAAGAGACTGCTGCTTAATACAAACCAGCTGATCACAGGCCTTAATTGATATCACCCGTGCTTGGTGGGAGGGCCCCCATGGGAAAATATATAAGCGCCTATACGGGTGGTAGTGGTGGTAATGGTAATAATAAAGCTCAAGTTTGCACTTCGTGGTTGTGGCTCTCTCTGCGGGATCAGCGAGGGTCGCGACAGAGATAACAAATGAAAAAGGATTTATTTGGTCATATAGTTTCAGAGATTTCAGTCTATGGTCACTTGGTCTGTTTGCTTTTGGACTGTGGTGGCATTTTATGCCAGGAATGTATGGTGTTGAAAGAAAAAAGACAAAGGTAGGAGCTGGAGTCCCACTGTCTCCTTTAAGAGTTCAGCCCCGGCAATGGACGATCTCTCACTAGGCCTCACCTCTTAACATCGCAGCATGTCCTAACACTGCCAGACTAAGAGGCGAGCCTTGAGAGTGTGGTAAAATGATATTTCACTTTAGTTTTATTTTGTCTTTTCTCAAAGACTATCAATGGTGAGTATCTTTTGATGTGGTTTTTGGCCATCTTTTAGAAGTATCTACAATATTTGCCAGGTACTTCTATTTTGATATTTTGATACTTCTAATATTTGATATTTTTAAATCAAAGTATTTTGCTCAACTTTTAAGAGTTCCTCACCTCTTCTAATCACGTCATATATATATATAATTATACATACATAGTATGTGGAAATATATGCATGTTCATGTGTATTTGTGTGTATATATACATATATATGTATATATATGTGTATACATATATACATATGTGTGTATATATATATATATATATATATATATATATATATGTGTGTGTGCATGTTCTCTTCTTAATGGTATGTTTTGAAGAATTTTTTTTCTTTGGTTCTAGGAAATGAACCCAGGGCACTTGCCCTGAAAGCCCTAGACCCAGCCCTCCCCACCACCTTTTTAGATAAGCTCTCACTGAGTTTCCCCAGGTTGGGTTCAAACTTGTGATTCTCCCTCCTCAGCTTACCATAGGGCTTGGATTATAGCTGTGCATCACCACAAACTAGCTAATTTTAGTTTTATGTGGAGTTCAGTAGCATTAACCACATTCATACTGTTATGCAATCAACTCTAGAACACTTTTCATTTTGCAGAACTGAAATCCTAGACCAATAAATCCTCACATATTTTACATATATTAGAGGAGCTTATAATGGAAAGGATTCTGGTAACCTGTAGCAGCTTTTACACAGTAAAGTCCAAGAGTTTACACATCTATGACTTCTCCCTTTTCTAATTATTTAAAAATGGTCTGCATTTCCTCTATCAATTTGTGGCTATCAATGCTAGGAACAGCTCTGAAGATGAAACAAAACTCAGTTGAGCCTCCTTGAGGTTCCTTTTAGGTAACAGGTGAACAAAAACATGTATAAGTCTCCTACATTTGATTCCAGGCCACAACTATGTGTTACCTCTAAAACTTCACAATGTTTGTCAGCACTATTACTTTAGAATCATAAGAAATCTAAGTTTATTTTGAAAAGCATGAGAAGTTTTTCATGTTATCTTTTTACATAAAATGCATTAATCATTCAATACTACTGGATTCCTATTTCTAGACTTCTATATTTATTCCTCAGCATGTAAATTCATGAGCTGTTTTAAATAAAGTGCATTCGTTAGATGCAGAAAACATTTAAAGGAAAGAGTATATTCACAACTAAGTGAAATTCGTTCTGTTTAGACACCAAGAATATTTGTGCATAGTATATAGGCACACTTTAGCCTTTAAATCCATCTCTACATAGTTCACAGCTCTGTGGATTTAGTGCCTTCCAAACCCCTTAAGAACAATCTGACTAAAGTATAAAGGATGGTTTAAAATGCAAAGTCAGGGTTTTATGGAATTGAATTAAATTTTCTTCCCCCAAAGAGTTGAAAAGGTATTTGCTTTTTATTATGGAATTCCTTAGCAGAAATGTTAGAAAACAAACACAGAAAAAAGCTATCTTTGCATTCTCAGTTTGTAATATAGATGATACCTATATTACAAATGGTGGATATGTAGTAAAAAGGTGTTGAATAAGTGAATTGTGGAGACATTAATCTGTGTGTGGGGGGGGTCTTTTTCTTTGTTTTGCAAATTCTTGAATTTTAAGAAACTGACTTTAAAAAGTATATTGAGAATCAAGTATGTCCAGAAAGTCACAGCTCTTGGGCCATGATCCTCCCAGACCTTGTGCTATGTCATCTCTGTTATCTCTTCATCAGGTTGTTTAATAATAGATAATAAGATGACAATTTGTAAGTGAAAAGCTTTCCTGAATTTTTTGAGTTGTTTTAGTACATTATCAAACCTAAAGGAGCTGTGAGAAGCCTTGAATTTGTGGTTGACTTGGCAGAGATGAAAATGGTTTGGAAATGTCTCAAATTTAAGGAGCATCCCTTAAGACCTAGTCCTTAGTTTGTGAGATCTTCATTAATTTTGGTTAGCGTCAGAATTGCATTCAGTTGCAGGATACTCTAAAATTAGTGTCAGAATATACAAAGAAAACCAGGAGGAATTCCAAGGCATTTTGATTATCTGGGAAGAGGTTTATCACACACAGATCAATGGGAAAAAAAAAGGCATTGTAACATTGGAATGATAGATTTTTATGGGACAGCTGTATAAAGAAGAATGAGCACTAAAATAAGCTATTAATAGCAGCATAACCTTGGAACAGTCACTGACCTTGAGAATTCTTAGTTTCCATGTCTTTAAATATGAAGTTAATCATATTTATTTGTAACAATTAATTTACTGCACCCAGATAGGTGGTCAACATTTTGCCTGTTTCTGTGAGAGGGTTTCAGAATGAGATTTACATACAAATTGGTGGACTTTGAGTCAAGTAGATTGCCTTCCACCACATGAGTGTGCTTTGTCCAATCCTTTGAAGGCATGAAAAGAACAAAAGGTGACATCCTGAGAGCAATGGAGACTTTTTGTAGCATTAGCTCTTTTCCTGGGTCATCAGCCTACTGCTTTGCCCCACCACAATAATTAACTATTTCACCAAGACAAGAAATCATGACTTAGCTTAATTTACACATTTAGCATTTGCCGCAATACTTTGTACATGGTTTTGCCCAAACGACTATTGACTATTGACTTCAATCTCTGTAGTCGACCAAAAAAGGGTATTTTGTGAGTGGCTAGGTGAAGTCAAATACTTAAGAGTTACCATAAAGCACTTTAGAATGAGGCATAAGGAGTTAGAATATGTCTTTGTTGAAGCTGTTCATGTCTCAGAAGAGTTAAATGTCAATTAATGATAGTCCACATGTAGTTAAATAAGAGAGCTGCAAGATTATCTGGGGCGAGGCCAAAGCCATGAACCCAGTGCTCCTCTGTGAACAAACCCACACCCAGACTTCACTCTAAAACTAGAAGTCCTACTTCCTTGGACCTTTGCTGAACTTTGCATAATACCAAGGTTCAAATATAGCATAGAAGAAAAATCTGACCACTGCTCTGAATGAGTGCTTTTAAATTCTAGAAGTGGAGTAAATGTAAACTTTTAAATTCCAGTAATTTGAATGGCATTTAACAACATAGCAAACACTGCTAGTGTCACTTGTCAATTCAAATCTCTTCATGACATTTCTTATACCAGACATGGCCGGTCTGAATTAGAATACTTCACAACTGTATAGACTGTGGTTTACATGGGCAGATATTTTGAGACTCAGCCATGGAAGAATATGGTTGCTTTCAAAATATTCTAGGCAAAAAGCTTCCGTCTGATCAAGAAGACTAGACTTCTAGTCTTGTTGGTATTTTGGGAAATATGTCATAATGACATTTCCAGGATTCTCTGAACATGGTCAATAAAGAAGAGAGCATCGTGACCGCCTGCCTTAAATGAGCACAACAGTGGGATATTATTTTCCACTTTTAAAATTGGGAAAGAATTTTTGAAAACAGTATTACTGAGAAATATACTTTTCACTAATAACTGGAGAAACACTTTCAAAACTCTTTCAAAAGAAAAAAGTCTAAAAAGTAAAAAATTTATAACTCTTGAAATATATATTTCTCTGCTCAGACTTATCCATTAGTTTAGGCTTAACATTTTATTAATAATAGTAGCAAAAAATAGAAATAAATAAAATCTTTACCAGTAGGGAATTTTGCTGAGTCCATCTGAGAGAATCATTAAAAATAAGGTCATGTTCTTGCACATAATGGCATGGGAATTTGGTCATCATATGTTGTTAACTGAAGAAGCAATTTACAAAACACTATATAGAGACTAGGTTTATTTTTAGAATCAAGCAGAAAATCTTGTACACATGCATTGAAGAAAAGGCTACTAGAAGACTTATTAAAATATTAACAGCAGCTATCTTTGGGTCATGGGGTGATAGGTGATTATCTTTCCATCTTCTTTGTGATCCTCTCTCCAAATAATATTATAGCAATTTTAAATGTTACAGACAAAATGAGCAGCAAGCAAACACCCCTTAGGAAATAGGATTATGTACCAGTAGAGGAGCACAAGCATTTGAAGTGCTGTGCCTTAACCATTCTGCAACCCAGGAGTTTACATTCTAAGGCCAAGGGCTCAGAGTGATTTATTTGAGCCTCAGTAGTACAGTGTGGTCTGAGAAGCTCACATTTAACAAAAAGTGTTTTCTACCTACAGTATGCTAAGCATCTATAGCATGAAGTCACTTTGCACAACTCTAGGACTCATCCAGGGAGCAGCTTGACACATTCAACAAATGGAAGGTTTTGTTCCATTTGCTTCCACTGTCCATGTCATTGAAATCTAAAACTGTATCTACAGAAAAATAAATAAGCAGCTCATAGCCTAGATCCAAACATAAACAGATCTACCATAGGCTGCCAAAGCCTGAGACACTAGAAATGCCCAGTAAATCCTTAGCCTCTGAGAGATGATGACATCATCTATGGTAGTACCTAGTCTTTCTCACAAGTGGCCTTTGCCATTCTTGACTCAGTGGATCAGAGAAATCATCTTGTCTATTCATGTTATTCACCTGTCACTAATCAATGCAGCTGGCTAGGAAGCAGATTTCAAAAATGTAAAAGAGTGGTTATGAAAATGGCCGTAAGGTGGTGTAGTTTAGATCTGAATGAGATTCCATCGATGAAATGCCCTGCCTCTGGACCATGAAAAGCAACTCTAAGGCTATTTCTTGCCTGCCTGTTTATGCTAATCACCCTAGTGAACCAATCAAGAACATATTTATATCACCAAAGTTAATGAACCAGAAACCTAGACAAAATTAAGCTTAAACTGGTCAAAAAAAACACAATCTAGTGATTAGACAAAGGAAAAGCTCCCAGCTAAGCCAAAACTGCTCTCAGCTAAATCCTTCCATAGCTAATGCAGCCTTATTCACACACATGTATTGAATGACAAATAATCTAGCAGACTCAAAAACTTACCGTGTTTGGAAGTTTAAACATGTAAGTTTCCAAGGAATATGTTTTCTTGACAGTCTTTCAATTCTTGATAATCTTTTAAAAATCAACAGTGGGTCAAAGTTAACCCATCTTTATGCCTCCCTACTGTATCTACTATTATAAGAATGGAAGATTACAAAGCGTTTTATAATCAGAGGTTTCCCTCAGCTACTTTACCAGCCCACCATTTTTTCCAGATATGCACATGGACAGAAAGTCACAGAGCACAAGACGCACTGGACTGACTCACCTTGCTGTTGTTGGTTCTCTTGCAGCTCCAGCTGACACGTGTGCAAACTGGTGAACAGGTGGCTGCTGCTTTTCCTTTGAGTAGCAGACATATTAACAGCCTGCTTGTGGCTTGAGGATTACAAGGACGTTTCCTTCTCTCAACTAGTCAACTAAAATGGTTCTCAGAAGGCATGTAGAACCACATACTCATGTGCAGTTTCTGCTCTGCATGTAAAACATTTACCACTCTAGTAAACTTCCAAGTTTTTCCTCAACGTAATTCCTGAAATATTTACCAGTGTTACCTCCCCTACACATAAAGATGCCAATTCATGTGGCAAAATCAAGATTTAGCTCTGCTTTCACTTCATAGCACACTGAAACTGTCCTTTTTTATCGTGTAAGGTCCCCCAAAGTAACTGCTATTAACAGATTATAATTTTCGCACTGCCCAGTGCCTTCCACGGATGTGAAATCCAATTCCTCTAATATTCAGAGAGGACTGGGAGAGCAATACATGCACAAGGGAAAACTAGTGCTGTAGGGCTAAATCAAGTGATTTCTTTGCCTGGTCTAAATTACCCTCTGTGACTGCTGGACATGTATAGTCCTTAAGAGAGGCTGGAGGGAGGAGGAGCAAAGTGGACTAGGGTGATTAGCATAAAGAGGCAGGCTTGAAAGGCATGAGAGTTGTTTTGAATAACAGTGACCAAAGCAGGGATTCTAAAGATTCCCTGCTGTTGTAATAATTACATAACCGACTTCAGCTCCTCTATTTGCAATTAAAATACAACCTGAAAGCTTTATCCTATGTGTTCACTCATTTGTACATGGAAAATCTAAAAGGTATGACTGGAACTGGTAATGAGGTCATGGAAATGTACTGCTGAACTTTCACTTTCTGTAAACACCTCTGGGACCTCAGGAGGGAGCAGTTACAGGGCAGTCAGTCACTCTGCCAAGGCACTATTTAGAGTTCCGGAAGAAAAATAAACACTCTAAATTCCACCTTGCCAGAAACTTGTCTCTGTTTTTCTCATTAGACTTGGTATTTTTATTTCTAAGTGATAAAACAAGGCTACTGTTAAAAAAATACAAATCCAAAATACCTTTAACTGAAGTCAAAAAGGCTGGTAGACCCTGGCTTTCAAGATCACAGTTCTTCGTAGAGTCAGAAAGGAGGTATCAGGACTAAAAAGAAAGGCAGAGCTGTTTAGTCTCAAAATTTGGATCCTGTATCTTTCTGTGCATATTTGGAAATTGGTGCTAAACTTGACACCTTGATGAGAAAGTTACCTCCTAGTCAAGTCTGGGAGGGCTCCCACATCTTACTTAAAGAAAATTAACAATTCTCAAAAATACTTTCATTTCTAAAATGTCTCTAAATTGCACAGGCCTGTAATGCTAGCACTCAGTTTGAAAGATTTCTGTTATTAGAGAACTATAGTTTCTGTTCTAAATATATGATATGAAACTCATCCTCTACAAAACCACAGTGAAAAGATTTGTTGGTCGTTTTTCTTACTCATAGAGAAAGGCTAAGGTATTTATTTCTATATACTCAAAATTAGTCTTCAAAATTGATGAACTAAAGACTTTTCATGATAAAGAAGTCCAAAAGAAATGCAAGACCACTAAATCAACTTTGCAGAAAATTAGCAAGGGAATCCTAGTCAGAGACAAGAAGGCCACTAATAGCAAAGAGCCCAAAAAATATACATCTAAATAGGAGAGTAGTTAAACAAAGGGGGGGGGGAACAAATGAACAAACAAAAACCAAACACTAAGCACTGGAAAAATAATGCAGTGACAGGATTCATTAAACACTTTATAATAACTCTGAATGTCAATACTCTTAAACCCTCAGTGAAAAGACATGGACTGGAATACTGAATCGGAAAACAAAATGTAAGACAGGAAACATACCTCATTCAAAAGGTAACTCCTAGACTAAATATGGAAGGATACAAAATGATATTCCAGGCAATCAGAGACTCAAAGCAAGGAGTAACTATCTTATCTTCAAATAGAGGCTACTTCAAGCCAAAGTTGTTCGAAAAGACAAAGATGGCCATTATATACTAGTAAAAAGAACAATTCAATGAGAACAGATGGCAATTATAAATATGCATGAACCAAATATTGGCCCACTCATTCATATAATAAAACTACTGGACACAAAAGGACAGACAGACACCAATACCGTCACAGTAGGAGTCTTCAACACCTTACTCTCTCACAGTTAGGTCAATGAGACAAAAAATTAACAAGCAAATATCAAGGTTAAACTACACTACTGAGCTAATAGATTTAACAAGCAGCTGCATAGTATTGCATCCAACAACCACAGAATACACATTTTTTCTCAGCAGTATACCAAAGTTTTCCAAAGTACACCTATATAAGGAGACCATAAAGCATGTTTAAATAAATAAAAAATAATTGAGATAATTTACTACATACTATTGAATGGTAGTGGAATCAAGCTTAAAGCCAGTGTAGAAATTATGCGAACACTTGGAAAGTAAGCAATACATTACTGTATACTGAATAGTCACAGAAGAAATCAAGAAAGAAATTTTAAAATTTCTTACAGTCAAATGACAATGGAAACACAATACAAAAAAAATATGGATGCAATGAAAGCTGTTCTAAAAGGAAGTTTGTAGGTATGAATGTACACATTAAAAGAATTAAGCAATCTCAACCTAATGATGCATCTCAAGGTTTCAGAAAAACAAGAGGAATCTAATTGTGAAATTAATTCAAGGAAAGAAAGTGCAAATTTCAATGCAGGAATTAATAAAATTGAAATTTAAAAAATAGGAGAGATCAATGAATCAAACATTTGGTTCCTTGAAGGGACAAGAAAGATTAATAAACCCTTAGCCAAATTTACTAAATAAAAGAAAGAAAAAGCCCCTATCAATGCAATTAGAAATGAAAAAGGCAGAACTACAGCAAACATTGCCAAAATCTATAGGATCCTAAAAATATCACTTGAAAACTGATATTTTAATCAGACAACCCAGAGTGCTACACATATATGAATTGAACCAAGAAAATATAAAAGGTTTAAGTAGAACAATAACAGGCATCAAAATAGAGCAGTAATGAAAACTCTACCAACAAAGAACAGTTCATGACTTGCATTTACCACAGAATTCTACCAGAATTTCAAGGGAGATCTAATGCCAACATTCCCTAACCTCTGATAAAAATGAAAGATAACTGGTACTACCAAATTTATTCCTTGAATTTGGCATTAATCTGTTACCAAAACTAGGCAAAGAGTCAAGAAAAAAAGAAAATTACATCTAATCACTTTAATAAAAATACATGGAAAAATCTTCAACAAGATACTGGCAAACATAATGCAACAAACCATTAAAATCATATATCATGACCAAGCTGGCTTCCTCCCAAGGAAGCAATGGTAGTTCAACATTTGGAAAGAAATAATATTTATGCATCACATAAATAGAAGCAAGGACAAAAAATCATGTGATATCTCAATAATGCAGAAAAGCCTTTGATAAAATTTAACATCCATTCATGATAAAAAGAAACCCCTGGTATAATAGGTATGGAAAGGGCTTTCTCAAGTGAATAGAAAAAATTTATGGTAAACCCACTACTAATACCACACTTATTTTTTGCTTTTGTCTGATTACTCTTACTAAAGCTTCAAGTAATATATTGAATAGGTGTGGACACTCTTGTCCTATTTCTAATATTAGAGGAAAGTTATCAGTTTTCCCCATATAGTGTTGTTGAAAACAAAACAAAATAAAACCAAGGCTCAGAAAATTGCGAAGTTTTATTTGTTTATTTTGGTGACAAGGAAGGCCAGAGTACTGTGATTGTAGTTTCATAATGTCCACCATCTGGTAAGACTAAATAATTTCACATAATCTAAATTATTATCTAAAGGTGGCTAAAGTATTCAGGCCTTGGGATCAAAATGGGTTTGGGGCAAAACTGAACTTCACTTTCAAAATGAAGGAATTAATTTTGCAATAAATCAAAATTTTATTACTTCATCTGAATTTACATTTATAGGAAAAATATGATAAACTGTGTTAATTTTTGCCTCCTTCATACATTCCTTCTTCCTTAGTTATTTAGTCCCTCTTTGTCTTCTTTTTCTATTTCTCATTTCATTCATTTTCTTGTATGTTAATTAACTGGAGTATAATATAATTTTGATGTATTTTAAAAGAAATTACTTTATCTGAAGTTTGTTTCAAAGTAATATAGAAAGAATTATGGAAGACATAAGTGAAATAAGGTGGGTCATACTTTGTTAATTATTTCAAAAATTTCTACAAAGGAAACAAATTTAATTGATATAAATATAATTATTCTTAATCTGAAAGAGTATACAAAACAGGCAAATTCTATTGTATTACCATGTGAAGAGAAACATTTCAAATTTCTTTTCCTTTTCCAGATTTTTACTTCATTTATTATTATATGATATGTAAGGATAGAAATGTCAACATTCAAAGTGTCTCAGGACAAGGAATGAGAACATAATTTATACATGAACACATGAAGCCCACATAAATTGTCAGCCATTTGTCACTGGCAGGGCTATATGACTATTAATTCAGAGGCGTCCATGGCTGAAACTGATGTGGAGATGCACACTCTTTTCGAAGAGAATAAGTGTTTTACTTTTGAACTATATGAACATTACTTTCTACATTATTTATCGATTCTATTTCAAATATACTGTTAGATTGTGTTAGTCTGGGCCATCTGCTTGTTCCAGGTCCACGAATCCAAAAGTGAAATTTGACCTCACGTAACATAACCTCGCACAAGTACACAGTCAACCCTCAGAAGACTGTGGAGAACAATGCCCCACATGGTTGCAGTAAAAAATGGGCTCTGAGGTCTAAAAAACTGCACTTATAAATTCATTTTCCAGGGCTTTATTAACTTTTGCAATGATTCCTTTCTTTAATTCTATCGTGGTTCTCAGAGTTTTCCCTTAGCTTTACTGCTGGTATCACCGACTTTCTTTAGGGCCGTGGTTATGATTTCTTTTTCTATTACCAAGGATTGAATTTAGGATTGTGTGTCTGCCAGGCAGGCATGGGATGGTTACGCTATTTTACACTCAGAAAGTGTGAAACAAACCGATTTTTAAAAGCCCAGTGTTTTATAATGTACTAACACAAACGCTAAATGCGGTCTGGGTGAGATTGAAGCGTCACCGTCTATGTCCGTGGTGAGACCCCCCGCGTGACAGTCTCGGCCTATGCTGGACTTTTTCAAGTCAGATTTTCTGTTCAATTATCAAGCAAAGTCATGAACACCAAGTAGATTTATTTGAACTTTGCTGCTGAAGTAGTGGAAAGTCGAGTTTGGAGCCACTCTACAACCGAGGTATCACAGTGCATACAGTAAATGTTTAAATTTAAAATACCTATTACCTTAAAAGGCACTTTGCTATTAATCACCCTCAAGTATTTCACCTCACTACAAACACACCCCATCATTCTTGCCAACTTTGGAATCAGCTCTGGAAGTCCTTTTTCAAGAGTGTCTTACGAGGTACGATGAAACACACAGGGAGTTCTGTCCAAAGGAAGACAGGCTCATGAAAACACTCATGTGTCTTCATCCACCTTATTCACCAAATCTGGCATTAAGGAACTTCTGGCTCTTTTCCAAAGTCTAAATGGCCATGAAAGGTAGGCTGTACCGGGAATCGAACTCGGGCCTCTGTGCGTCCAAGGTTGGCACAGTACCACTTGAGCTAAATCCCCAGCCACGAAAGGTGGACATTTTGAATCATTTTAGGACAACCAAATCATTTTAGGACAACTGGTGCAACGAATGATACTCACAAAAAGACTTCCAGAACTGTTTTAGCAAGTGGTAAGGATGGTGGGGATAGATGTGTTCAAAACGAGGGGAGGATTTTGAGGAGAATTAATAGGAATGTATCTTTTTTAAAAAATTGAATTCTTTATTGGTATGTTTTATATACAGTTCACAATCACACTCAACATTGGGGAATTTGTACCAGTATGTGACAGAAGCTCTCAATTTTACCCATATCCTTACCCATCCCCACCCCCCCACCCCTATGTACATGCTATTTCTTTTTCTTTCTGAATCCTATTTAAGGAATGTATCTTATATTGTAATAATTTAAAATTTTCATATATTCACCAGGTATTTCAATCACATCTCATAGATGGCCTACCCAACATCCATGTCCTCTTTATTCTTGCTCAGAGAACATTTTGTTAAGCAGAAGTGTCCTCATGGGAGGTATCCCAGCCAATCAACACCAGTAATGATAATTCTATTCCATTCCTGTAAATGATTGGTGTAGGGGAGGCCATGAAACACTTTAGCATTTAAATGTAAAGAAGAACTACTCAGGACACTTCAGGAAATATTTTACCACAATAGAAAAAGGAAGAAGAAAAGAGGAGGCAGAAGAGGAGAAGGAAGGAAAAAGAAAGGGTGAGAAGGAGCGCTCTAAAATCTGTCTGGCTTTGAATGACGTTATAAAGAAGGGGATATTTTAAAAAAAGGAAACATAATGTGATATTGAGCTGGCATGGCCATTACACAACCTTGCAAAACATATGCACTGGCCATAGTGAGGCAGACCAACATTATGTTAGGAAAAAATGTCATATTTCCTGTAGCAATTTGTTAGCTTGATGTAAAACTCTGAAATCCAAACTTCAGTTGTGCAATCTCCATTTGGTTGCAGCTCTATCGAGTTTGGCTGAGTATGAAGGAGAGGCTCTGGGGAGGTCAACATTGAGTGGATGAATGAAGCACAGGCGAGTCTCAGGATTCTCAAAGCATCCAGGGAGCACTGAGTCCTGAAGGACACCAGGGTGGATGGTGGCACTGACACCTGGAACCAGCAGAGAAATGTTGGAAATCAGCCGTTACATTTTCTCCTGTTCACAAGCCCTTCCTTCTCTCCATCCCAATGCCTGGGAGATGTTAAGAATGAACTTCCTTTCCTGGAAATCTAATGAGAATTAGAACTGAAGGCAGTTTGAGAAAGAGTTTTGACCTACATCATGATTGAAATGGCAATACTTCAATTTGACACCAGGTACACTAAATTAGGCCAACGTTCACCAACGTTTATTTTCCAGCAGTAGAACAGGAATGGGGCTTGTAAAAATGAAATGGGTAGTGATGCCAAAATAAAGATATGGTATCTTTACTGCCAGGTGATTTGAGTTTTTCTTTTTATTAGTATATGTTTATAGTATGTAGTGATAACATCATTGAAAGGAGTTGTTATATGTACATAATAATTTTAATTCTATTTCTCTTTTCCCTTCTCTCCCTTCCCCTTTCTCTATCTCAGATCCCTTTCCATTTGTGAAATATCAATCTCTCTAATTCCTACTATCTGTCTTTTATTTTGCTTTTATTTCACTTATACTTTGGGTTTTTTATATAAAAGAAACAATGTGATATTTAAGGTTGTGTGTCTGATTTATTTCACTTCACACTATGGTATTGATTTAGTTTTTTCTAGTGAATACTTATTGGTATTATCTTAGCAGAAAAAAGAAGACCTTTTGAATCAGAGAGTTCAGAGGTCAGCAAAAGAAGAACAATGAATTATTTGTGTTGGTTTTATACAGTGATTTGGAATTTTTGCACAATAAAATTATCTAAAGGTTTAAAAAATTACAACATCCCAATATGAGCTCAGCATTCATATGCTTTAAAAACAACTCAAATGATGATAATGAACAGAGTTATAACCCCCAGGGCAGATATCTGTACTGTCACTTCTTGACCCGTTTAGTGTCTGTGGCCTCAGACATTGGCAGATTGGCCAGTTTGTGGTGTAGTTTTTTTCCTTTCTTAGTTGTACTTGTAGTCATGGCCTGAGACCCTGCCAACCAAGTAGGCTCTCTGTCTCAGGTGCCTTGCACAACAGCTTTTTTTTTTTTTTTAACAGAGGAGTGCTAGGGAAATAACCCGTGTCAAAGCCAATTAGCTGCACTCTTTCCACTTTAATGAAGCAGGTCAATTAAGAGAGAGCTGCACTGGAAAATTCCTGGACCTGCAATACCAGCAGTCTGGGGAACTATGTGGTAGGCACAAAATTATTTTATTCATTCAGCAAACCTGTACTGATCCCCAACTATGTGCTGGATACTAAAAAGGAAATGATGAATCGAGATACACAGACAAGCTTCAAAGAGTTCTCAGGTTTTGTCACATCAGAAACCAATAATTTCTTGTCCACCTGGAGTTGAACACTTCTTAGCTTCAAATTTCAACCACTGTTTTCCAGACTTCAGGATTTTTTCACTTGGAAGAGTTGCTAGTTTTGAATTTTGAAAAAATAAAAAGACATAAAATGAAATGAAAGTCTGTTTTGAACAGAAAAAAAGTAACAAAGAGATAAACTTTTATAAGGAATTAATATCTAAATGAAACAAATACAGCTTCATGAAAAACTCCACACACCTTTAAAAAAAATTGTGCTGTTTCTCAAGTCTTTCATTAAAAAAAGATTTTCCTCTTTCCTCCTTCTTCCCCCTCTTTACTCTCTCCTCTCTTTTTATCTTCTCTCTGTCTTTCTAGTGAGTGACACCTGCCCTATTCTCCAAATAAATATGCTATGAGCAAGTTACACTTCCAGGCAAAGTGGGGGAAAAGACCCGATTTACTGCACCCTATATCCTTAAGCAACTAATAAATGAATAAAATATATGAAATAATGATTTCTCAACAAAATGGAGAACAGTGACTCCTGAAAGATGATGGATAAATGAGGTGAGCCCTATGGTTACTTCATCTTACTGTCTTAAGGATAATTCACACCCATAGTACATGTGAAGAAACCCAGGTGTGTCTGGAAGTCTCCCTGACTTGAGATGAAGCTAAAAGTTTGTAGTGAACAGGGTGGCTAGCGTTTACAAGCAAAAATCCTGAAGAAAAATGACATATATAAACATAGGTCTCTGAAGATGTTTCTCCTGACTGTTCTGCTGAGGATAATATCAAGCATGTGCTCATGAGTCAACTGCGTAGAGCCAGGAACAGAATTAACCAGAAGGGGAGAGGTAAGAATGCCTGGTTCACACAGGGTGAGAAGGATAAGTACACCCAGAAATCCCACTGGAAACCTCATGATTTATGTATTTAAAAGTAAGCAGAGGGGCTGGGATTTAGCTCAAGTGGTACTACTCCTATTTTGGAAGAACAAGGACCTGAGATCAACCCCCAGTACCGCAAAAAAAAAAAAAAAAAAAAGCAGAGTATTGGTGATCTGTTCAGTGACTTCAGATGAACTTATGTATGTTTAATAGGGGTTCACTAAAAGAGTAGAAGGGGAGGAAAAATTTTTGAAGAAACAATACCCATAATTTTCCAAGTCTGATAAAGTTATAAATACATAAATCCAAGCACAAGAAACATAAAATCATACCAAGACACATCAAAATCAAATTGTTTAAAACCAAAAGATAAAGAAAAAAATCTTAAAAGCAGTCAAGATAAAGTACATCATTTATAGTGGAAAAATATTAAGATCACAGCAGATTCCACATCCAGAAAAGTGCAGATGAGAAGACAATTTTCATTTACAGTGATTTTTAAATCTTCAACAAATTATAAATTCAAGGAACTGCCTATAAAGGGAACCAATGAGAAACCTACATTTAACATCTTACCTAATTATGAAAAATCAAATGATTTCCCCTGAAAATTAGAAGCACAAAAAGCAAGTCTGTTCTCAGCACCTCAATTTAACACTTTATTATATGTTTTAGTCAATGAAATAAGGCAAGGAAAAGAAGTAGGATATTTCAGGTTGAAAAGTTAGATATAAACATTTTTTCAGATGGTGTAACTATCTATGTAGAAAATATAATGGAATCTATTAAAAAGTCTATTTGAGTGAGTTTAGCAAAGTTCCAGAATATAATATTGAATAAAGTGAATGCAAATCACATAGCATTTTCATATAATAGGATCAAAATCATAAATTGAAGAAATATACCCATGCTGTTTACAATAATATCAAGAAATACGAAATAGCTGGGTGTGGTGGCTCACGCCTGTAATCCCAGCACTCAGGAGGCAGAGGTAGGATTGCTGAGTTCGAGGTTTGCCTGGGCTCCATAGTGAGCTCAGGGCCAGCCTGGACTACAAAGTGAGACCCTGTCTCAAAAAAAAAAAAAAATACGAAATATATGTGGATGAATAAGACAAAATATAAGAAAGTCCTATGCACTAAAGACTATAAAACATTACTTAGAAAAACTGAAAACCTAAATTATGAAGATACATATTATGTTCATGAACAGGAAGACTCAATATTGTGGTCTCAGTCTTGTTCAAACACATCCAACTTAAAAATGAACAAAATAACTGTGATATCATATGGAAATGAGCAGGAAGAGAATAGCCAAAATATTTTGAGGCAGAACAAGATTAGAGCACTAACATTACTTGGCGTCAGATTCACTATAAAGTTACAAAAGTCATGAAAGTGAGATATTGGTATCAATATAAATACATAGAATAATGAAATAAAGTTTCATGAAATAGATCAACAGACTGGTTTTTTAAATAAAGACCCAAAGACAATTCAGCGAGGGCAAGATTAGTGTCTTGGTCAGTTTGGTTCACATTAGCAAATTACTAGAGACTGATAACATATAAATAAATCTACATAAAATTTATTTTACACAGTTGTGGAGGCTGGAAGACCAAGATGAGCATACCAGCATCCTCAGGTTTTAATTAGTGCTCTCTTTTTTTTAGTTTATTTTTATCATTATTGGTACTTTGTATATACACATCATGATCACATTTAATGCTGGGAATCTGTACCAGTATATGACACAATTTAATTCTCATTTTTTCCCATTCCCCTGTCCACCCTCCCTACATACATAAACTTTGTTTCCCTTTTTTTATTACCTTCACATTTTTTTCTTTACCCCTCATTACTCATCCCTCCACATTTCCCTTTGAATACCTTCTATTTCACAATATCCATCATACATTCTAGAACTCATTAACATCTTCAGTTTCTCATACTAGAGAACAGATATGACATTTACACATCTATGACCTATTTGTATCACTTATCAGTATGTGCTGAAGGTACATCTATTTGAGTATAATTGACTCAAAGTTATCATTCTTTAAGGCAGAATAATACTTCATTTTATAGAAAAATCACATCTTCTTTATCCACTCTCCAGTTGACGGGCATTTGGGTTGTTTCCAAGATGGAGCTATCACAAATTGAGCTGCTATGAACATGGGTGCACACATGTCATTGTGATATGATTCTTTTAGTTCTTTTGTGTGTATTCCTAGCCAGGCAACAGCAGGGTCAAATGGGGCCTCTAATCCTAGATTTTTAGGAATCCCCACACTGACTTCCATAGGGATTGTACCAGTCTACATTCCCATCAATAGTGGAGAAGGGTTCCTTTTCCTCCACAGCCTCACCAGCCTTTGTTGCTGGCTGACTTTGAGATAGCAGCCATTCTTTGTGGCGAGAGATGAAATAATTAGTGCGTTCCTTCAGGTTGCAGATTGCCATCTTCTCATTGTATACAGAGGTGGGCAAGAGAGGGCAAGAGAGTTCTCTGAGGTCTCTTGGACCCAATCCTCTTAAGTCACTAAGAGTATTCTTAAACTTGTACTTTTTTGACATCTGAGTCTTAACTTCCAAATAGCCTCTTGCACCCAGAGATGAGGTAAAATCCTTCATTATTATTTTTTTGATAGAATGTTCTCTGTCTCATTCTTATTCTTGTTTTTCTACTCTCTCATTGGGAAGGAGAGGGAGGATGTGTCTACTATTGCTAATAAATTCTCATAAGATCAAAATATGACTTTAAAAATCCCATGGCTTCAAGGGAAGGTCTATTCTGAGATTTCTAGTCATCTGTAGCTCATAGTTCTACATTGTTGTACAAGGACCAGAAATATTAAGAAAAAAATTCTGGAACAATGAAAAAGTACTGTGAACTAAAAACCTGCCTCTAGCTCTACATGTGCATGTATAGTGAGTTCTAACCTTCAATTAATGGACTAAGTCATCTTAGTCTCGTTTCTGTTATAATCTTAAATGACATGAAAACCTGTTAAGCTTTCCACCCGATGTTTTATTGACAAAGTTTTTTGGGGTCCTTACACAGGTCTGTGGCTCTCAGCAGGAGCTACATGGTTCCAGGGGGCTTATTGGACTCATTGCTGTTGAAGCATTATTGGGTGAACCAGGACTAAATTTTCCCAGTAGATGGAATGGAAATTTTAAATATTCCTGGAGCAACATCTTGAACAGCACTTTGTACAGCTAATTTGTAAGATAAAACAATAAATTACAACACCAGGACATTTATGTTGCTGGTTCTCATGGAGAAATACTTTGAAAAACATTTCAATCCTTTGCCCCTTTAAAAAAATACCAAATGCATTTGTTCATGCCTTAATGTTACCTGCCATATATTGATGACCAAATGGTTTTATTCAATGGTTTTTCATGATACCCTTAGCATTTTTTAATTTTTTATTTTAATTAGTACAAGTTTGCAGTACATAATATTTATTTATCAGGGAGTTGGCACATGTACATAACACATCTAAATTCTTCTTTTGTTTTTTAACCTTTATCCCTCACCCCACCCCGCTCCAACTCTTGGGCCTCCCATTTGCGAAAGTTCCATTATTATAATTTTCTTCCAATTCTTTTTTTCTTCTACCCCTCCCTCTATCTCTTGTTCCCTCATCCATTTGAAATGGAGTTCTCTAGACTTCCTCTTGATTTAATTTCTTGAAAAAATAAGTACATTGTTGACCTTTGTCTCACCTTAATAAGATTAAGCCAAGCTTATATAAAATGCCAGATTTACTATCTTTATTAGGAAAAATTCATTGAACTTGACTATAATCAATAACCTAAGACTATAAGGCAGAGCATGAGTTTACACACTGTAAATACACACTGCTGTCTACTTGGGCTAAGCCAAGCCTTTTCTCCATCTTTTTCTGGCTACTGACCAGAACCAAGAAGTACACAGATACATGAATATTTAAAAATTAATAATTGTTAATGACAAAGAAAGAGACTACACAAATGGCATTTCCATATCCTAAAAATATTTTTTATCAAATGAATTCTCATTTCATCTGAAAAGATTTGTCGCTCAGTTTCTCAGCCTCAAAAACCCACCACTGAAGAGGTAACATCAACAAACTCAATTATAAATAGTCTACAAAAATGAAGCATTTGGATGAATCATTGCTGTCATACATTTTATGAAATTAACTTTTCAAAAAATATTACATTGATGTACCTTTTCCAAACTCAAAGTTATAAAGACATTGTAATAAAGTTATTTGCTGTTTTTCTTTGCTTTTACATACGCTCCAATAAATTTGGTCTCTTTGTGCTCTCTTTGGCAGCACATATACTAAAATTCGGTCTCTTTAAACTTACATGTGAATTTATATAATTTATCTATATTTAACAGAATTAAGTTCCTATCAAATAAAGTGTGATCATGCCAGAAATGAAAAAATAAAACTTAGCAAAATATTAAATATTTTTTCAGCTGTCTCTCTTAGAACTTTCTGCCTGTTGCTTGGAACAACAAATTTCCAAGCTGGGAGATTCTAAGATGTTAGACTTGGTGTTTGTTTATATAATCTTTTATTCAGAACATCAAGAAATACATTTTTGCAGGGGCAATCTGGCTACAAGATCTGTCACCCTATTGATCTCCAGGGTTGATTCAGCTGATGTGGCTGGCTAGTGTCCCCTTCCTCACTCATGAATAATAGCCCATAAGTTAGCAAGTGGTTTTTGTGTTGGGGGCTGTATTAGTCAGCTGCTGTAACATATATGCCATACACGGACTGTCTTAAGCAACATTTATTTCTTAGGTGTTCTGGGAGCTTGGATGTCCAATATCAAAGTGTTAACAAATTTGGTGTGGGTGGGGGACTTTTTTAGTTTGCAGTTAACTGCTTTCCCATTGAGTCTTCATGTAGCAAAGAGAAGGAACCATGCTCTAGTGTCTCTTTTTATAAGGCCTTTGATCCCATTCAGAGGGTTCTACTTTCACGATTCAATTACCTACCAAAAGCACCACTCCCAAATACCATCACCTTGGAGATGAGGTTTCAACATATGAACTTTTGGGGAACATTTACAGAGTAAATCCATAGGAAAGAGCCTTAGAAAGTGAAAGTCTTCGTGTTTCTCTGGAGTCTGGCAGATAAACTCATATTAAGCTAGACTTTAGTTGATGCCTTACTTTCCACAACATCATTTGTACCTCTCAGGGCAGGGGCCACAACCTGGGCATTCCGGATTCCTACTCTCAGAAACTGATTCTGGGCAGTAAAAGCAATGATACTGTTTCAGTGCACTTGATAATTTATCTTTGGAAATTTTTAAATAGACTTTTATCATGAGCTCTTGTGAGCTCGATCAGTTGAGCAGATCCAACTAATCCTAGTCACTTCAGAAACTCTGAAAAAATCATCTTTGGAAGTCCCAGCCAAAGGGTGAGCTTAAATTCCAATGAATCTTTTGGATTATTTGAATTTTTTATTCTGAGGCCCTACTTGAGTGGCTGCTTTTAAAAAGAACTTCTCAGCACTCCCACATAATTACAACCAGATGACAGAGTTGTGTTCTGCAAAAGAAAGTTCTTAAAACAATGACGATTAAAAAAATCATTACATGACCTATACTTCTCCAACTGGAAAGGCAGATGTGTGACCCTGAGCAAGAACACATGTAGCTTGGGATGTAGCTCAGCGGCTCCACACCTGCCTAGCAAGTACAAGGCCCTGTGTTTGATTTCTGGCACCAGAAAAAGATAAAAGTCTGCAAAGACTCAAGAAGATTGGCAAATCATGGCAAGGACAAGGTCCTGAGTTTGATACCTGGTACCACATACCACAATACCGGGCATGGTGGCTCATGCTTGTAATCCCAACACTCAGGAGGCAGAGGCATGAGAATTGCTGTGAGTTTGAGGCTAACATAGACTACATAGTGAGTTCAGGGCCAGCCTGAACTACAAAGTGAGACCCTATCTCAAAAAAACTAAGAGGGAGGGAGAGAGAGAGAGAGAGAGAGAATAAACTTGGCAAATCATCCAAGAATATTACTTCATTTGAAATGAAAATTGCTGTTATATTGAAAGAAACAAACAAACACAGATAGATATTCTTTGTAATAAAATGAGGGACCCAAATATTTTAGGTATAATGTGAAATATCAAAAACTTCATATTACTCAAGACAGGGGAATGTAGCTCAGTGGTGAAAACCTTTCTTAGCACATGCAAAGCCTTGAATTTCATGCAAAGCAGCACTAAAGCTAAAGGAAGGAAAGGAAGAAGGGAGGAATGGAGGGAGTGGTGGCCAGTTTTGACACAGGCCCCAAATTCCCCTAGGCAGGGGCAATGGGATGGTGGAAGTAATCATCACTAAACATACGGTTAAGGGTGGGAAGCAGAGTTTAAACCAACATCCATCAAGTACTACCATGCTTGCATTTTGGATGAATGACTACACAAAGTTCATAGCAGCACTGTGAGGTCAGCATTGTATCCGTTTTCCAAATGCAAAGCCAGCAGCAGTGGTGGGATCAGAATTTGCATCCAGGTCTTCCATCTCAGTATTCTGGTCACTGCTTCAGATGGGGTTACACAGTGAGTAACAATCTATTACTATAGGAAGTGGGAATTTTTTCCACTAAGGACAAAAGAGTAGTTTGTATTTTGTGGCTATATGGTCTCAGTCAAATCAGCCTTGGGACAAGAAAATAGCTGGACACAATATATAGACAAATGAGTGTCCGGTTTCCAACAAAAATTTATGCAACTGAAATTTAAATGATTTTTACTTGTTCCCTATTACAAAAAACTCTTCTTTTTCTCAAGCATTCAAGAATGTAAAACAGCCACAGATTTAGCTTAATGGCACTGCATCTATCTTGCAAGCACAAAGCCCTGGTACTACAAAAAAAGAATGTAAAAACAATCTGAAAACATGGTCCATACAGAAACAGTGGTCATAGTTTGCTAATTTCTGTACTAATCTGATGTCCAACTCAATTTAATGAATTATTTTTAGCGTTAAAAATTAAAATGATGTAAAACAGCAGGAAAAATGAGAAAATATCACCATAAAGGACATGTAATAATTGTTATGGAACTTTACTGTTGTATTTGATCAAATCTAAAATCACTGATTATGTAATATACCACTGCCATATATATATATATATATATCAGGAAGAAAGAAAATGCTGACAGTTATAAGTACATCTGTTATAAGAAACATAAATTTAGAAATGTTCAAATTGAAAAATTATGTATCTTAGGATGATCATATAATGAAATATAGTTTGGATTCATGGTCTTTATGAGTATGTATGTACATGTGTGTGTATGTGTATAACAGTTGGTATTATAAAATGCGTTTTCTACCATGAGTATAGTCACACATTTTTCTAAACTTTTGCTTATATAATGCTTCATTTTGAAATAAAAAAATAAAGCAAATTAACGAACAGTAAGATTCCATTTTATCCCAGAAAGAATGGCCATCATCAAGAAATCAAATAATAAATGCTGACTGATGAAGCTTCAGGGAGGAAGGAACCCATGGTAGGAATGTAAACTAGTACCACTATGGAAATAAGTATGGAGATTCCTCAAAAAACTAAAAAGAGAAATTTCCATTTGACCTAAGTTTTCACCTGCTAGTATCTTCCTGAATTATATTATAGTGATACACATTCCCCCCTGTTTGTAGCAGCACAATTCATAATAGTTAAATCTTGGAATGAACCTGTGTGTCCATCAACAGCTAAGTACATAAAGAAAATGAGGTATTTACACACAGTGGAGTACTACTCCACCATAAAGAAAAACAAGCAAGTCACCTGCAAGAAAATAGATACAACTTGAAATAGTAATGATAAGTGAAATCAGTCAGACACAGAAGCTTAAATATAGCATAGTTTCTCTTCTATGAGATAATATAAAATCAAAAATAAAGAGCAAAGTATGAGTTAGATAACAGGAATAGGGAGATAGATCATTCTGAAATGGAAAAAGGATCAAAAGACAAGAGGTAGAGCCAGAGAAGGGAGGGGAGGGAGGTGGAAAAGGGAATTAAGATGTGCTGTGCACACGTTCCAACTACATACACACAAGGAATGTCCACAAGAAACATTTAAACTGAAGGGGGAGGAAGGATCCAAAAGAAGAGAGAATAGAAAGCTGTGCTCTGTGGCTATTTTCCTAGGTTAGAGAGACAGGCTGAACCACAGTGTGTGTGGGGTGGGGAGTGCATAGAATGGTATGCAGGAGGAGCTAAAAAGCGTTTCAAGGAATGAACAACGAACCAAAACATATCTAACCCTGAACCTATCACTATTGCCTCTCTGCTTTCCCTTTGCAGAGTTAGAGGTCTGGAAGGGAAAGCTCTGCTGGCACTGAGACTCGCATTGCCTGAAGCCCAGCAGTCTAGCCAGGAGGCAGGTTGTCTTGGTTCCTTGGATCTCTTATTGCTGGCCTTGTGGAGGGGGCAGAGTCTCTCCAGGGCCACATAAAAGATGTGGTTGAACCATTGTTGAGGCCAGTGATGGCAAATCGTTTAGAGCTTTCAGTGATAGCAAACCGCCAGCTGTGGCATCTGGGCCATGTGTCTGCTGCCAGTGCTCATGCCATGGGTTCGCTGCCAATGCTTTAGCTCATTTTCAGGCTCATTCCAAGTCACTGAAAAACTGATTGAGGTACTATGGTTTTCCCATTGTCAGTCAGGATTCTCTAGAAAACTAAAACCACAGAATGTGTATCCATACACTGTAACTCAGCCAAGTTGACTCTGAGTTATCAGCACGCCTCTTTACTGCAAACCACATCTCCCTCTTTCTAGGCCTCTCCAATGAGGAGCACGGCTCCTGTTAAGGAGCTAACTGCCTGGTTTTTCAAGTACAGGTAGTCTAGTTTAATGATTTTTGTTTGTTCTGGTTTTACTTTAGGGTCTCCTGAAAGCCATACATAATCAGTGGGAATTAAAGTTTAAATAAAGGTTGATATCTTTCCAGTGTTTCAAGACATGGCACAATATTCTGTGGTGATGTTAGGGAATGAAAGCGAGTCATAGCTCCCAGTCAGCTTTGTAGTCTCAAGAGTAAACACCCAATATGTTCTATAGTGTACCATTTTGCTCAGCCATAACGTTCAGTAGGTTAAGTGTGTTAAGTGCACTTTTGACTGACAGTATTTTCAATATGTCATGACTTAATCAGGACATAAGCCTATTATAAATCAAGGAGCATCATATTTTCTTATTTCTATCAGCTCAATTAAGATTTTCCCCAAAAGAAAATATAACAGTTAGGAAAATCTTTTTATACTTAAGATTTTTTTCAGAAACTTGGAAATAACCCATTCACATACACTGTATGTATAATATGTAATATTTTAGTCTATAAGTCTGATTACCTTGTATTTGTAGGTTTACTGAATCAGCAGATTCTTTTTTTTTTTTTTTTTTTTTTTTTTTTTTTTTTTTTTTTTGAGACAGGGTCTCGCTTTGTAGTTCAGACTGGCCCTGAGCTCACTATGTAACCCAGGCAAGCCTGGAACTCAGCAATCCTCCTGCCTCTGCCTCCTGAGTGTTGGGATTACAGGCATTAGCCACCACGCCTGGCACTGTGGTATGTGGTATTGATGGTTGGTGGGCGTGAGTCACCACGCCCAGCATTGTATGTGGTTACCTGGATCGAACTCATGGCCCTGTACTTGCGAGGCAGGCACCGGAACCACTGAGCTAAATCTCTGGCCCGACTTACTTCTTTTTCTTAATGTGCTCCAGAATTTTTGGTAAAACAGGAACCAACTGAAGATGAAAATAAAATTTTGGGGTTTGCTTGAATGTAGATCTCTATTCCCTTGTCTATGAATTAAGAGAATTGGACTGTTATCTCTGAGATCTTTTCAGATACAGAAGTTCTGCTGAGTCCATGACTATGCTGAACAGCGTTAACAGTTCATCCCAGGGAAAGCGGAGGTCTGTGGAAGGAAAGGGCGGGGCACACTGAACATTTACATATGGTAATCAAGTTTCCCCACCCTGTTCCACCACTCTACCACTTCTGCAAGAAAAAGAAGCGAGCTGTAGATGGCCAGGTTCTGTGGAGACATTGCCGGGTGCTGGACAACATTGACTAGAGAAGAACCAAACTGACTTGTGATTTTTATCTCCAGGATTTATAAAAACGTGGCTGGGAGAGGTGAGAGTGTGTAGGGCCTTTCTGTGATAGAGAAGAAAGAGCTCAGAAGCCTCGTATGAAGAGCACAGACAGGATCCATTTAGTGAGCTTTGAAAGGGTCATTCTGGACAACAGGGCTGTGTGTTTATGTGGAGCCTTCCGGAGGACTAGTGATTCTCAGATGCACTGTCTGTCAGTAAGTACAGCTGAGAGTGAGGGGGAAAGTGGCTGGAAACAGCCCAGATTCCCACTGCGGGCAAAGACTTGTGAGCTTTCCGTGGCAGCAGCAGGAGCTATGAGAGTTGGCAGGATGCCGGAGTTGGCTTGATCCCAGGCTGATGTGACACAGTAAAAGGGCGGTCATGGAATGACCAGAGACTAGGTTCCTGGGATAAAGTGGAGCATATTCTCGTGGAAGTGTGTAGGGGCTTGTGTCGAGCCCGAGCTCACAGAGCAGGAGGACACAGGCTGGAACCAACCACAAGCCCAGTGAAGAATCTTGCCATCCCCCACATTCAGCCCAGCGCCCCCCTAGGCTCCTGCTTTCACTCTTGAAGGCTGAGACAAGAAACAGTCCCAGTAAGATCTTCTAGCAGCTCAGGGGTCAGACTGAGCAGAAACCTCGAGGGCATATTGAACTGGATGAACAATGATAATAATAGCAATAATGATACCCACATTTGACCTAATACATACTAAAAAAAGATTATGTTTCAGTTCAAAGGGACTAAAAAACTGTAGGATTAGTCTGAATTTTCAAAATTGTCCTGAATTTGTTTTTTGTGTTGCTGCGCGGATATAGGTGAGGAGCCAGTCAAAATAATGTATAAAGAAAGCACAAATTATGATGACACTCATATCTGTACATTGTTACTTGATGCCCTTCCAATTCATACACATTGCACACAAAGTTTGGAATGATTTTTAAAACCCAGGAGTATCTTTCCAAAAAGATACACAAGCTTGACTAGTATTTGCTATGCCTGTTTATGCCAAGAAGTTTTACGTGGGTTGGTGTAATCTTTCCTAAATCTAGTCTTACTTTATTGATTTTGGAAACTTTCCCATTGAAAAGAAGAGTTGAGACGATTACAGTAGTTTGGGTAAAAGAGGAGGGGCAGAATGATTATTACTGATTCTGTCTTTACAATGTTGGCTAATTGTTAGAGGCACAATTTTTTAATTTTAATTTTCATTAGTACATGTTTACAGGAAAAATCTCATCAAGGTTACGTTGTGTTGGGCGTTGTATATACAGATATCAGCTCACAGGTTGTACCCGTTCATGGTAATTACTCTGTGACTTGTAGAAGGGGCTCCATGGATTTCATAACATGGTCCTGGAAGAAGTTAAGCCACAGAGGAGCTGCAAAGAGACTCCGGTCTGTAGGACACCGTTTTGTGCATCTGGTTAGATGTCCCGTACTTGTGATTCATTGTCTTGGTCTGATGTGTCTGGTTGTGTTCTCTACACTTTCCTGAAAATCCAAACATGTGCAAGTAACAGAATAATTGACTTCTAGCATCTGGAATAGTTCCCAAAATACTGCAAAAATCAATAAATATTTGTTAACTAACCTGTCGAAGAGGGTTGGGTAGTTGGAGCTCAGGCTCTGGTGAGAACAAGATAAAACTATTCATCACTCTGTGTGTCACTTTTCTGTTGGAATCTATTCAGCTACAAAATATAATTGTATGGTTTTAAAACTTAACTGAGAGATTGTTGTCTCTTAAAACTATACTGACTGATTTCAAATAAAAACCAATACAAATATTGGAAAAAATATGCCAATCATTCCATTTGAAACACACTTTGTTTTTTATACATCTGGGAAGCTAATTTGAGCCTTTTTATATTCAGACTCTTTGCCATTCAAAGAGCCATTTATTATGGCTATACACCACCGAACGACAAAGCCAGTGACCAGAACATGTTCACCACACTTCCTCTGTGCATCCTCATGCTGGGGATTTTCCACTGCTGTGTTTCTGCTTAGGGGAAATTTTTAGAGCAGCAGAAAAAAAAGTGATGGTTTTCTCATGTTCCTGATATAAGCCATGTTGATTGGCATCTTCCAGCACACTAGAAGCTAGTGTGATAGCTGGTTATATCAGCTAGTATGACTGACTTTTTAAAATCCACACACATTTTGTAAGTCTTATGATTATTATTAGTTGACTCATGTAGCTTCTTATGAATATGGAAGAAACATGTTTTATGTACTATGTAGAAGTTAATAATTATATAATCATAGTAGTAAAGTATTAGTTACTAGAATAATCACATAGTTATTAGATAATTATTATATATCATGTAGTTATTAGATAATCAGTTATTTTTAGATATTAAATATCTAATAATACTGTGTTTAGTAAAACCCAAATATGCATTAACTTCAATACTATTTTTCTATGAAGTAAACAGCTCCAAGGCATTATAAAAATAATCTAAATAATCCCAAAACAAGCATAAGGAAGAAAATAAAAGCAGAAATCAATAAAATTGAAAACAGAAAAGAGCAAAAAATCAATGAGTCAAAAAATTAGTGATCTAAAAATACCAATAAAATTGACAAGCTCTAGAAAAACTAAAAAAGAAAAGATATAAATTACTCATACCAGAAATAAAGGAGGGGCTGTCACTACAGGCCCTCAGACATTAAAAAGTATAAAGTGGGAATACTATAAACAACTCTACCCATCAACTTAGCGATTCAGAAGAAATGGACCAATTTTTTGAAATGCAAAAGTTACCATGACTTGCCTAAAATGAAAAATGTAACTTGAAGCATCTTATAAGTATTAAGAAAATTAATCTAGATATTTCAAAACTCCCCCTAACAAAGAAGTTCCATAGCCAGATGGTTTCACTGGAGAATTTCATCAAATGTGAAAAAGAATTAATGTCAATCCTATCCAACCTCTTCCTGAAAATAGAAGAGGAAGAAGGTGCCCTAATACTTCTAGACACACCTTAAACTTGATTATTACTTGTGTCATTTAAGCGTCTGAAATCACATCCTTTTTGGAAGCTAGCAACAAGATTTCCTCTGCTTAGGTTACCCTGACACTCCTCATGGGTACTTGATAAACATCTACTAAGCATATTGTCTGGTAATGGTACCCATCTAGACATAATTACAGAATAAGTGGAGTCAAGGTTTTTTCTCTAGGCTGAATTAATTTGTGCTTTATTTTTTTCAGAATCTTAGTCTTGTTTGCTTTTTTTTTTAAATTTTATCTGGACATGTAGATGCTGTTGACGCAAAAACAGAAAATCAACCTCTCAGCTAATACCGCCTGTTTGAAGGATTTTCTGCATATGAAGAATGTTCTAATTCCAGTTCACAATTGTAATTACCCATTTCTATAAAATAAATCTCCCCAAAATGTAATCACTTAAAATAATGATGTATTATTTCTCACGATTTTGTGTATTGAATAAGTAACAGTTTTGATACTGTTCAGGATCAGCCCCACAACTGCATTCCATTGGCTGCCAGTGTGAGGTCATCAGATGCAATACTTGCACACCCTCCCCGCAGCTTATCAGAATGACGTGCTTGGGCTTCCTCTGTATGCAGTGGTCTCAAGGCAGTATTCCGACAGGGCTCTATCACATACCTGGCAGGGCTAGCCAGGGCTGGCCACAAGATCTCTACAGTAGACAGCTAGCCTTCCTTACCTGGTAGGCCAAAACTCAGGTAAAAGCCCCCAATTCTTTTTTTTTTTTTTTTTTTTTGCTTTTTGAGACAGGGTCTCACTTTGTAGTTCAGGCTGGCCCTGAGCTCACTGTGGTGCCCAGGCAAGCTGCTGCAAACACAGCAATCCACCTGTCTCTGCCTCCCGAGTGCTGGGATTACAGGCGTGAGCCACCACGTCCGGCATTTAAAAGCCCCCAATTCTTAAGGTCTAGCATTATATTTGCCACATTCTATTAGACAAATTTACAATGTCAGCCCAGAAGAAAGACAGGGGGATAAGCACCATTTTTTCGATGGAAGGAAATTATAGAGTCTGTAGCTATCTTTAATACACTATAGGTCTAAGTTATTTATATTCCTCCCACATACAAAATACCCTATCCTTTCTCCAAATCTCCCAAGATACCATCCTATTGTGGTTCCAGTCTTAGATTTAAGATCCCAGAATTTGTCATTTAAATCAGATGCAGATGTGAATGATGCTCTTAAATTGTAATTTCCTAGGTACAGTCATTCATTGTGGTTCCTTTCTATCCAAAGACTCCTAAGTAAAAAAAAGTCTGTACCCCTATATGCTCAAAATACAAGGGTGGTCATAGTGGTGGACACTCTCATTCAAAACAAGAGGGAAGGTCAGCCCACAGAAGTCCTTGCTCCATAGTAATTTTGAATCTTGTTTGGACATAAACTTCTCAGTGTCTCCTTGGTTAGGTCCAGTTCTGCTCTTTTATATCTCACTTGACTCTTTGGCTCCATTTTTTTTTCCAATCCACTGATCTTGATAGCTTTCTAGATCTTGGGTGTATCTGCCAGCAACCTCTTTCATTTCCACTCAATAAAGTTCATGTTTACAGCTGAGTAGATCTCTTGCCTTTGTTTTTACCTACACATAGTTTTTTGTTTTTTGTTTTTTGGGACAGGACCTTGCCTTGTAGTTCAGGCTGGCCCTGAGCTCACTATGTAGCCCAGGCAAGCCTCGAACTCACAGAAATCCTCCTGCCTCTGCCTCCCAAATGCTGGGATTATAAGTGTGAGCCACCACACCCAGCATTGTAGTATTAGTACTGATTGCTGATGGGCATCAGTCACCACACCCAGTATTGTTGTGCATTGTTACCAGGTATTGAACTCAGGACCTCATACTTGCAAGGCAGGTGCCAGAACCACTGAGCTAAATCTTATGCTCCCACATAGTTTATTTTGTGCTATGCTCTCTCTTTCAGTAGAAACTTGTGGTGCATTAGCAGTACAATTCTTTCTAACATTTTGCATGTTTTTGATCCATCAAGTTACAAATTCACTTCAGATGAGGCGGGGCTTTCTTTATCAGAGCTGGCTAGATCTGGAGTGTGTGATGGTGGGATTAAGGGTATGGGACTCCTAAACTACTACATGTGCATGATTGGTTTAGTACTGCTCTAATCCTGTAGTCTGGGTGAAATAAAAGGGGCAGAAAAACAGTTAAGATATTTTGTTTTTGCTGTCTTCTGACACCATGAATTGTCCTTGTGCCACTCTGGCTAGATCTAGCAGACTATAGACTGAAGTTGCTACATACTGTGAGCTAAATAGACTTGTCATCCTTTAACTTTGGGAGTTGGGTATTTTGTCTCAGCAAGGACAGAAAAGTAATGAATACACCTTCTAACCTAATAAGTGTATGACCAAAAACATTTCCTTCTAATTCTTTTTTTAAAAGGACTAATTTTTTCCTTGGCTCATTTCTATTTTCCCATACTTTATCATAGATGGCTAAAAAAAAGTGTCACTTTCTAGTATTTGTTTGAACAACCCTTGGCCAGACCTATACATTCACTGATGTGTTTTATATCTTTCAGGGTACTGTCAGCAACTGTGATATCAAATGGCTCAGCACTACATATGTGTCTTTTTGTCTCCAGTTTCCAGTAGTGAGAACCCCCACCCCACGGCTGGCCTCCTTGGGACTCTTCCAAACCCTGCCTACTAACTGACCCAAACCAATGCACATATTTTAAATTTCTATAATGGCATTGCTCTGCTTATATAACTAATTTCTCATCAGTTATGTTTGTTATGTAACAAACAACCATAAAGCTTAGTGATTTAAAGCAAAAAGTCATGATACTCTGACTGGTTGAATGGTTCTTAGACTGGTCTCTGAAGTACAGTCACAGGTCTGTTTTGACCTAGCAGCTGGCACTTGGCAGCTGACCTGGGTCGTGGCCAGGAGGTTTTAGTTCTGTTGCTCCTCTGCGTGACCCATGTGGGCTTCTTCATATAATGATATGAATTCTACTTTTTCAAGTGGCTTTATTCACATAGATAGCACTTTGCTCGGGACAGCCGGAGCAGCCTCACCTCTAGCCTCCAAGATGTGAGGACTTGGACCACTTCATGTGATGGCTGAATCCTAGAGAACAAAGACAGAAGTCATTAAATTTCTTGAAACCTAGGTCTACAATCACACCAACTTTATTTATTGGTCAAAGACAGTCACAAGGCCAGCACAGACTCAGGGAAAAGGAAAACAGCTACCCTATTTGTATAAAAAAGTGGCTAGAATTTGGAGGTCACCTTTGACAGTGATCACAAGACAATAAGAGCTCCTCTAGTATGTTATCGTTCTTAGATTTTGTTCTATATCACATATTTACTTTCCTCAAATATTAAGTATCTCTTTAAAACCAATGACTAGAAAAGAACCCTTCATTTATCCCCATTAGCACTTCATACAGAGCCTACCACGTAAGATGCATCCATGAAATGGTTGCTTACTGAATGTTGGCTGAATGAAATAGTCTTTCAGGATGTAGAGATTATTGTTCTATATTAGTCACTCACTTCTTATCACTGGAACAAAATACCTGACACCTACAATTTGAAGGAAGAGAGTTTTGTTAGGCTCATGGTTTCAAAGGATTTGGTCCATAGTCAGCTGGCTCCAGAGATGAAATGGCCTGACAGCAGGGCATAATGGAGGAAAGCTGCTCCACCCATGGCAGCTGGAAAGGAGGATCCAGAGATAATACTGCCCCCTTCCAGGCCATGCTTAAGTGACCTACCTGTTCTGGCCAGGGCCCCCTCCTCATAGCACATTTAGATATGGATTGATCCATTGATGAGTATAACACCCCCCAACCCCTTCATCTTCCAAAAGTCCAGCCTCTGAGCACAAGAGACTTGCTGGAGGGCGGGGGGACATGCTAGGTCTAATCCACAGCATTCTATAGAGAATGGATATCCATTCTTGCTGGATCTGCCAGTGCTGATTAACTAAGACACTTGATTAGTCAACAGCAGTGTTTCCTCTGTTAGCTTGACATGTGTTTTACTACAAAATAGTGGATGTTTAGTAAAGTGGAGATTTTTCATGAATGAAGTCTTCATCTAGGGCACTAGTTCTTCCTTTTATTGCACAGTAGAGTCATATGGAATGCTTTTCTAAAAAATATCGTGCCAGAGACCTTCCATCCAGGCTAATTAAATCATGATCCTTAAATACATTAAAATTTTCCTTAGATAGTTCTAATCCATTGAGTGTGTTGTGAGCCACTTTTTAAAGGCTCATTCTTTTAAACTGTGTTCCATTTCAAAGAGGCAAGGTTAGCCCCAACTTGCCCAGCTTCACACACACACACACACACACACACACACACATGTGGGGTCATATGTGTGTGTGTGTATATATATGTGAGGGGTCATATATGTATGTGTGTGTGTCACATATGTGGGGTCATATATGTGTGTGTGTGTATATATGTGAGGGGTCATGTGTGTGTGTGTATGTAGGTCCTATATAGATGTGTGTATATTTATATATATGTATATGTATACATATATATATATACAAATTTAAGTCACAAAAATAATCTAATGCTAATAAAATGCTTGAAAACACTAGGATGTTGTGATAGCCTAGGACTCTTGATTTTGTGAAATAGAACAAATAATCACTGAGCTATTTTCCTTGGCACTTTTATGGCTGATCTACATGAACAACTTTGAGGTTGTAATTGATTAATAAGAGGCAAGATGTTCCTTTGAACATCTCTGGGGTGTTTCTCTGTTTGTGCAAAGCATTCTGACCACACTGCAAACCTGCAGTGCATTGACTGTCTTCTTTATTTACCCAAAAAGCAAAAATGTCAGTGTATGCAGACTAAGAAACCTTTACCTGCCTCTACAGTGGGTACTTCACAAGCCTCAATGTCTGGCTACACGTGAAGTATTCTTTTCAAAGGAAGAAGATTCTTATGGGCAAGGATTGCTATGGAGAATAGTTTCAAAAACATTATTTCTTTAAGGCTTGGGATAACCAAAGAAGAACCAAGATCAAAATGCTTTCCTATTTGGACCAATCCTAAAATCAAAGGGTCAGATGTAATTATTTCCCATCCTTGTAGCCCCTGCTGATCAGGTCTGAAGATAAACCTCTACAATGTAGCAAACCAAGAATCAAAGCCTGTTAACAATGGGCACATGGGTCTTCATTTAAGGGATCCTGAAAAGCAGTCATTGGTCCCAGCCCCTCATCTCTTGTGTCTAAAAAGGGTCTTGCTACCTAGGTTCTTCTCACATCATTTTATTCAACTCTTGCCAGTTTAATAGATAGTTGACGGTCTTTAGCTCGCTGTGCTCTTCAGCTATGTTAACCAGACACCTCTTCTCTAAACTCTGTACTTACTTATCTTCAATGACAAAACACTCTTCTGTGTCTCTTGTGGCATCCATTTCGTCCTACCCTTAAGTTTAGGGACAGTCAAATGTGCATGCTTAAGTCCCCTCTTCTTGTGTTATACCTTTTCATGACTTCCAGTCACAGTCTGTTTTAACTATTAACAACCATTATGATTTCTAAGTCTTCCTCAGGCAGAAGAGCGCCCCACACTTGGGTTCAGTGTTACATATTATTGTACTTAACAAACATTTCCTAAAATACAAATTGCACTGGTGTGAATGGATTTGTAGAAACATCTAGCAAAACCCACGTCATACTAAAACTCTGTATCGCCCTTCCTCACACTGACTTCTGACCATCACGGCATGGGCCTCCTTACCCACATTGATTGTATTTAAGGAGGGTGGGCAAGTTTGTGCGACCTCTGCTCCTCCCACTGTCCCTGCATCAGGACATCACTCTGACATCTCAGTGTGTCACTTGAAAGCTTGCACCATAAAAAGCGAGAGAGTTACAATAAGATTTAATAGTTTACCCTTATGATCGTGTTTGCACCATCCATAGTTTTACTTATTCAAGAGAATTTGTCTCTACACCAAGAACTTTGGTCAAGATTTTGGTAGGTCTTCCCAGTGCCATGTTAACTTGAGTGCTCAGGGGAAGGTACATGTAGGTCTCAGCAGTTTGCACCTTGGCTGTGGTTTAGATACGCTTTGTCCCCAAGGGTGCATGTGCTAGAAGCTTGCTCCCTAGTGTCCACTGTTGAGGCAGACGTGTAAGAGATGGGACCTAGGGAGGTAATTGGGTCATGAGGGTTCCATCCTCGTGAATGGATCAGTGCTGTCAGCCATAGTGCGTCCCCAAGCAAAGTCTCAAGAATGGTTCTAAGTGAAACTGGCAACTCTCCTGACTTTCTTGGTTCTTTGCTTGCACACGTTCCCCTTCCTCATCCAGCCCGTTCCTTCCAGCTTCTCACTGAGAGCAATCCAGCCAGGAGGGTCTCACCAGTAGCTATTAGGACCCTCCAGCTACCTGAATCATCATCACATGAATATCTTTACTGTCTAAGTTATCCAGCCTTAGATAGTTTGCAATTGCAGCATAAAACAAAGACAACACATTCATAAGGTGATTAATGCCTCCTGTAGGAATCCTGTGCATAGATATTTTATCCCTTGCCTTTTGCACAGACCTAAATAACATTTAAGGGCTCTCTTGACAAGCTCAAATTAATAAAAAAACACAGTCATATGTTCTTATCTTTACTGCTTTAGGTATATATACAGTTAAGGATTTATCTCTACTGCATGTTGGGGATACTGCTGATTCTTGTTTATAAACAGACACTCGGGTGTCAACTCATTTTTGGTTAAGTCAGTTTTTAGCCTTGCTGAGGTGATAATTTCAGGTAGTATCCTGTAAGGCAGTCTCCCTGTCTTACTCACTGCCTTATTCCATTTTCTAGCACACGGTAGGTGCTCACTAAGCATTCGCCTAAAAAGAAAAAGAAAACACAAAAAAACTATATTCTTGGGCCGGAGATTTAGCTCAGTGGTTCTGCCACCTGCCTCGCAAGCTCAAGGGACTGAGTTCAGTCCTGATAACCACATACAACAATGCTGGGCGTGGTGACTCATGCCCACCAGCAATCAATACCACATACCACATACTACAGTGCCGGGCATGGTGGCTCACACCTGTAATCCCAGCACTCGGGAGTCAGACAGGAGAATTGCTCAGTTTGAGGTTTGCCTGGGCTACATAGTGAGCCCAGAGCCAGCCTGAACTACAAAGCGAGACCCTGGCTCAAAAAACAAAACAAACAAACAAACAAAAAGCTATATTCTCATGCTTCTCAGCTAATAACCTAGATTTCCTTTGCTCCTAACAGTTAAATCAAAGTGGACACATTGTATAGGCCAACAGGAATGTGGATCCAAAGATCTGCCTTGATACCAGGCACTTTTAATAATTGCTGAGCAAACATAACTGCTCACATCACGCTCTGTTGTATCAGAGATCATTTAGTCCCTAGTCTTTCAAAGAACATTTATTGAAGGTGACATCCAGGCTGGTTACATAATATATTTGCTTCAGCATTAACTTATCTATAGCTCATCAAACAGGAGTTATCTAAGACTAGATCCTAAAATCCTTTTAAGGAGAATGGGTATTAAAGAAAAAGGAAATCAGGTTTAAGTAAAGTCTGTGGAAATTTCCTATGGAAAGGTAAGTCTCAGAAACGGCTCCAACTGCTAACATACCATGGTCGGCATTTTGCCCACCTCTTTAGATTCCTTTGTAAAAGTCCAGGTGGCCAAATTCAGTTATGAGCCTTCACAGCTATCAAACTTCAAGGACATATTTCTCCCATAGACCTGTTTTCCAAAGACCTTGGTGTTCATAATAAAAGTCTACCCCACATGAGGAATCAATCGTTGAATAACAACCCAACAGTATTCTTTTCAAAACTTTGTTGCATAAACATAATTCTTTAACCCCTGTTGTTCATTGTATTTACATTTCAGTGTTTCAATCTCACATACTCTACACCAGCATTTTTCAAGGAGCTTATTGCCATAATAGAAATCTTCTCCTCTGTAGTGTCCAAAATGGTAGGCACTGTGACTATTGAACATTTGAAATATGACTACTATGACTAACTGAATTATTAATTAAACTTAATTTTAATATATTTAAGTTTAAATATTGATATAACATTAGTGACTACTACATCAGACAGCAAAGCTCTGTATACCTGAAATACATAAATTCAGAAGAGAGCATGAGAAATAACGTTTTAAGGATTCTAAAATTATAAAAATGTAATGGTAATAAAAAATGGGAAACAAATGTATTGAGGGGGTGGGGGGTTGTGGAGTGGGTAGGGGTTTGGGAAAAAAATGAGAATCAAATTGTGCCATATACTGGTAAAAATTCCCAATATTGATTGTGATCACGATGTGTATTTACAATGTACCAATAAAGTTAAAAAAATTTAAAAAGTAACAGAGCCACTTAAATGTAAATATGTACTATCAATAATGTAATTTATGTTCTCCCAAGGTAATGTGATCCTTAGCACTTATTTTGCATTTATCATTGTTCTACCTGTTAAGAATATAGCATTTAAAAAATCCACACATATCTTTGTCCTTAAAGAATTTATGCTCTGGTGGAAATTGAACTTTTTAAAAAGTAGTTTAGGGACAGAGATTTGCTCAGTGGTTCTAGCACCTGCCTAGCAAGCGCTAGGTCCCCGGTTCGATCCCCAGTAAGCACATCCAATACCAGGCATGGTGACTCACGCCCCCCAGCAATCAGTACCACATACCCCAGTGCCAGGCGTGGTGGCTCATGCCTGTAAACCCAGCACTTGGGAGGCAGAAGCAGGACTGCTGAGTTCGAGGCTTGCCTGGGCTACATAGTGAGCTCAGGGCCAGCCTGAACTACAAAGTGAAACCCTGCCTGAAACAAATTTAAAAATAAAAAGTAGAGTTTAGAGAAATTATTGTGAAGTTAGTGCTCCCCTTGGCATGACTGAGACACTCTGAGGCAGATGGAGCCTGGCAGGGCGGGGCTCTTCTGCAGCCCTCAGTGTGTGGCACCTACCTCCTCTCCCAGGAGAAGGCTCCCCCTGACTCCTCTCTGTCTGAATATTTCTTTACAGACTGCGCACTTGTCTCCTGACCTGATAAACATGCTGTTCCTTCTACGCAAATCAATGGCTGTAGTGTAATCCTATCGGAGGAAATGCTCCCAGTGTTACCACTCGTTTACTTCCAGTTCAGATTAGTATGGGCAGTTTCCAGCTGGCAAACATCAAGAGCTTAACTATAAACAAGTGCCAGGTTCGAGAACAGACACAGCTGCTAGGAGGAATCTCATCTGGTCCCTGATTGCTACAGAGATCCAGCCAAAGTCTAAGAAGTATTAAGTTGTCTGTGGGCAGATTTCTTGCAGAGAAATTTACTGGACGTGGGTCCAGCTCAGCCACGGATCAGCGGCTCATTCTGATTCTTGTATTAGGCCATCGCCATTCCTGAAAACAGTTCCAAAGTGAAGGGAGAGCCTAGAATGATTTTTCCTAGAAGAAAGAATAGAATTTCCTGTCCATTCCCTTTTTAGATGCAGATCCTAGATAGATAAATGGAGTGAGATTTTTCTCTTAAATTTCCTTATCATTTGACCGTGAATTTAAGGGTAGAATTTCAGAGGCTGCCAGAAGATTCAGTGATCAATATAAATAATATTTAATGAAGTTTTTAAAATATAAAAATTAATGTCAAAACTCCCTAATGTACAAATGTCATAATTGTAATTAAAGGTAGCATCCACTGAAATGAATGCCCTTATTTGGACTTGAGCACACCTGGAACCCTCTCTAGATGTGCAATACATAAAACATTACTCTACTTTTCTGCTTTTTAATTTACAGAGGAACAAGCAAACCTAAGGAGGTGCCCATTCTCTCAAGGAGTTAATTAAAATCAGATTTTCTTAGGGGGCATGGAGGTGCATGGTGGACATGGGTAGCTTTTAAAATGTTTCTCAGTGATCCTAATGTGAAATATGGCTAAGAAGAACTATTCCAGGAAATAATCTGTGACCTAATACACAAATACACAATAAATTAATTTCAACTATCAACTAATAAACCAAATGCAACTCTAGCCAGAAGTGGACTCCTATTAGTCCCTTATCTGTGTTCAGCACATTGACAGTACCGTGCTTGGTTTAAGACAGTGTGACACCAGGGTAGGGTCATGCAAAAGGATGAAACAGTAGTTATGGAGATCCAACTTATCTTCGATCATGTTAGATGCACTTCAGTCAGGTTAATTCTCACCATCATCAGATGAGATCAGTATAATCATGGCAAGATGAGGAGGCCAGAGACAGCCCTTTACTGAAGAATCATCACATACCTTCACAAAGGGGCATTGGGCCTGCTCCTTCCGAAGACTCCCAAACTACCCACGTGTCTACCCTTAGCTGTGTACATTCCGGAGCACTGAGACTCAGTGGAAGGTGAGACCAAGTAAGGACAGAGATGACAGAGAGGTCTGCCCTCCCAGAAAAGATCTCCTTTTCCCCATCCTACTTTCCTTAGTTCATTTTCCCACAATTAACATGTTTTCAGCTCTAGTTCTATAGCCAGCATTGAACATCCTTTGCATTATATATTATTTTTAATCTTCCTAATCTTCTGTTGTAGGAATTATTATATCCACTTTACTAATGAACCCGAGACTCAGGGATTCCAAGGAATAACCAGCCTCTCTCAAGCTGGTAAGTAGCAGTTAGGGCCTGAACTCCAAAGCATCCTACACTGCCTACTCTAAAACCATTCGGTCAGGAGCAGTTACTTGAGAAAGTGGTGGAATGAGCAAACTTCTTAACCAGCTGGACAGAAAGTAATGCAGATGGTCCCATCTAACTGCTGGTAAAAAACAAAATTTCCACCATCTGAGTATTTTTCCACTTAAGGAGACAGCATATTTTACCTGGGTCAAATGGTAGTTTATTCACAGCCCAAGGAAATGCTAAAATATTAAGAACTCTTATAATTTGTCAGACTTCGGCACATAATTATGTAAGCTTATTTCTGAGCATGCCAGTAACTTTCCACTTCATTTTGGATTGGCAGTATACCCCATCTCCCCAAAATCTGGTAAATATTATTTCTGCAGCATAAGAGGATATAAAATGACAATAAATTCAGTTTCAAAGATTTTTCTCTCCTTCATATTAAATTGAAATATACTCATTGTCTTTTGACCCTGAGTACCTAAAAAAAAGTAGACCCACAAAAGGTGCTTGAATCTAAGGCATGCATTTGATACATCTTTGTTTCTCCATTATTTAATACAGGGCTTGAAACATTAGAGGCATGCAGAAAGTATTCAGTGGATGGATGGATGGATGGATGGATGGATGGATGGATGGATGGATGGATGAGAGGATAAAAAATGCCAGCGAATGAAATGTGTACTTGGAATGTAAAAGTGCTCTACATCTGCCCACTGTTAGGACTGAAGCAGAGGAATTTTTTCTAGGAGTAGAGGCAGATTTTCAATGAGTTGTGATATCACCCTCTGCCTTGCCTATCCTACTTTTTCTAAACACTTCCTTGCGAGTGGATTTACTGACACATCCCCATTGTGACACCAGGATTACTCTCATCCCCACTAAGTACCCCATTAATCAGGTTACAACAGGAAGTATGTCAGGGGCTTAAGTCTCCACCGCCCATGAAAGCTTAAGATGGGTTAAGGTCTCCAAAGGAGAAATCTAGCTATACTGCCAGGCTCAGTTCAACCCTCTCAGTCCCCCAAGGGATCTAATTCTTGCAACAATCTTGTCAGGTAGATCTGTGTGTCTGTTTTGATTAGATTCACATTCATAAAACAGAAACACCACTATAATCAATTAACCGAAGGGGTTTTATCATTCTCACATGACAAAGAGCTAAAGTAGCAGTCAAGGCTAGTCCTGTGATTCTTCAAGCCAACAGTGTTAAACCGCTTTGGTTTTCAGCCCCTCCAAGTTCAGTGTGTGACTTTAGGCTTTAGGGCCACTAGATGGCTATTTCTCTTTCAAAATCCTGTTTGCATTCCAGGCAGAAACACTGGGAAAGGATGGCGACCAAAAACATATGCCAACTAAACTGACCCCACAACTTTTCCTACTGCTCCCCTCCCAGCGTCTGCTTACATTTTACCAAGAATACCTGGAACTGTGGTGACATGTGTATTGAAACCAAAATCTGGGTGAGACCAGCTGTCTTGCCAGTGTGGCAATACTTGGTACTTCAGGGAAGAGTCCTGAGTGCCCATGATCTTAGGATCTTGGGACCTTCCACCCTATCTCTGCCAGGTCAGTCTGCAGCACCAGGCTCTTGTGTTGCCTCCCCTCTTCTCATTGCCCTCCTCCATTCTGGTCTCCCTCCTGGACTAGTGTCCTTCCTGAACTCCACTCATTCCCCACCGTTGCTCTCCTACACCCACATCAGTGCTTCTTGGCACTACCAGGACCTGTTTCTCCTTGAACCAGATTCCGGTGTTGGTCACTGTGCTGCTGGTCCTTTGAATTTTGCCAATTGGTGGTACCCTTGCCCATGGGCCTATAGCTCACAGGCTGGGCCTTCTTGGACTCTACTCTCTTCTGGTCACATCTGAATTTTCCTAGGAGATGACCCAGAGCCTATTCATATGATCGGGGTAGTTTCAGTACCCAGGAGTCAGGAAAAAAGATCAAATTTCCTGGGGTCACAAAGTCCCAGAATATTTTGTATTGGTTCCCCTCTGGACTGGGTGCACTGTACTCAGAGCTAAGTGAAGGAGGTTTCTCCTTCTCACATTGCCTGACTGCCCAGAATCGCCCAGAGCTTTGTTCAGCCACCAGCATAACAGCTACAGGACAGCATCACAGGAGGTGGGATCTTAGGGAACTAGAAGGCATGTGGTTGTCATACAGGATGAGAGATGGGCTTTTTAAATGTGAGGGCCAGAAAGGTACTTATAACTCTAAAGGACATAGAGCTACACCCACATATATGGGATGCTGGCCATGCCTCCAACAGAGGGGTGAGCTGGGTATCTGAGACCAGCTAGCAGGATTCCTCAGAGACCATCAAAGCTTTCACATTGATCTTGGTATCTAATAAGTTTGGGCACACTACTTGTGTAAAAATGTATGTTTTTCTGAATTTTCAAGATTTCAGAGCTCTCAATCTGCATTCTTTTTTTTGAGACAGGCTCTCCCTTTGTAGTTCAGGTTGGCCCTGAGCTCACTATGTAGCCCAGGCAAGCCTTGAACTCAGCAATCCTCCTGTCTCTGCCTCCCAAGTGCTGTGATTACAGGCATGAACCACCCCGGCACTGTGGTATGTGGTATTGATTGCTGGTGGGCGTGAGTCACCATGCCCAGCATTGTATGTGGTTACCGGCATCGAACTCAGGACCATTGCGCTTGCGAGGGAGGCGCCTGGAACCACTGAGCTAAATCTCCGGCCCTCAATCTTCATTCTTATCATTTTCCAGAAGACAAAAGTAGCAATTTGGCTCTAGTGTCTGAACAAATTATTTTGTTCTGCTGCATGATAATAATATACTCCTATCCTATATTCATACTTGTCACCATAAAATGTGTATCTTCCTTCAGTCCTCACAGAAATGCTAAGGGAACAAACAGGGAAATTAAGGCTTAGGAAAATGCCATTTTGTTCCCGGGCCCACAGTGGATAGTCAGAGGCATAATCCAGACCTATGGTAGCCCCGAAGTTTCCTCACCGTGCTGAGTTTCCTGTACCATGTTGGCACATTCCTTAGGAATTCTTTGAAGGGATAGAAATATGAACCAAATGTTAGTATTTATGAAACTTGCAATAGGTTGGAGGGGGGCATCAGACTCAGAATAGAGATTTAGAAACCTGTGTTAACTTCTTTAACAAATTGTGGCAGATGAGGTCATAGTACACTTGATTCTCTCTCCAAGGGCAACTGAGCGAGATTCTAACAGATGGAGCAATGGGAATGTACAAGGATTACATTGCCATCCAGCCTACCTCTCCAGAAGCTTGAGAACTTGCTTTCTGAGACCCTCAGAAAAGTCTTTGGAGAGAATGTGATATTGGGATAGGGAAGTAGTTAAACCTGCTATGCCGGTCCCTGAAGCAGTAGTGATGCCTAAATCAACAGGCAGGGAAAATAAGTGTACGGCCCTACACCACTGGGTTCAGGTTGCAATGGCAACCGGTAGGCTCTGATTTCCCAAGGCAGCATCTCCATTTGGGCTAAGGTATGCTACCATACAAGTGCCAGCAGAGTTAGTGGGAAAGGACAAGTAAGAGGAAATAGACAAAGGAAAAAAGCACCCTGGCTGCATAAACAAAATTGGTTGTAGATGTTAAAGAGGTGAGTATTGTTTTTGTTTTGTTTTGTTTTGTTTTTAATTTTCTTTCCCGGACACCCAGGGAGCCTGCCAGAGCAGCACCTATTGGGGTTAGAAGGGTCCTTGGTGGGAAATTTGGCACATATTGTCCTGTTTTCTCATTGTAGGAAAAAGTCTTTTAGTGTTTATTAGCATCCACTGCGAGGAATGGTTAAAGGTGGGCCAGAGGAACCAGTTCGGGTGAGTGGGAGGTTTGTGAGGGACTCATGGGTACAGGATGACGCACGGGAAGTGGCGGCCATTGCAGAGCACTGTTTATTTAACAGTGTTGTAACGTTGGGAGAGCCAGAAAAATGGACATAAGTGGATGGAACATCTTGAACAACCCAGTCGCTAACACGGTTGTGTGAGACCAGAAACAGTAACATACAGTTGCAGTGGTGGGGGAGTAGACGTTCTAATGATATACCGGAGAGCAGATTAGCTGAATGAAAAAGGGGACTTGGAAGGCCAGAGTAGTACCAGTGGCTACAGGGCCATATACTGACTTAGTTGAGCTTTCAAATTTAGTACTATTAGAAAAATAGGGTTGGAGGAATTGGACTGTATGCCTTAATTGAGGGTTTTTGATTTATCCGTGTTGGGGAAAGCAGTCGCGGATGTCTTGTTGAGGAGCTGGGGTAGGTCTTTCATTTCATGTTGGATATGTAAGGCTGGTAAGGGCTCAGACCTGAGGAGGAGCCAGGATGGTCATACAGGTGGCTGTAGACGTGGAAATACAGAGCTAGCAGTCTTTGGCTAAGGAAGGATTGTGTCAGTTCAGCAGGCAATGAGTTAACTGTAAGGTTTGTAAAGATAATTGGAAATAGCTGGGGGGAGTGGCTGGGGCACTATAGCAGGGCTTGGAAGGAGAAAGAAGAGGAAGGCTAACTGGGTCAAAAGGCATAGGGAGGAGGAGGGGAGATGTTTACTTAGGGCAATGATAACCAGCATGAGCAGTAGAAGTGATTCTGTCTCTGAGGCAAAAGACAATGGAGTCAAGGCTTTAAAAGGAGGAAGCTTAAGGTCCTAACAACTATCAAACAAGAAGGTGAGAAGGCAAGAAAAATACCTGATCTCCTCTGGGCCAAAGTCATAGAGAGTGACTGAAAACAGAGATGCTGTATCCATATAACATATGACTCTAGAGTGGAAGTTTCAGGGTGAACCCAAATAAAATCAAAGCAGACAGAATGGAGAAAGTAAATAAAACAAGTTAACAAAAGCAAAGCTTTTATATATCTTCCAGCATTGGAGTTAGCCTGATGGAAGGACGAAAGAGTACTAGTGGTTTCCACAAGGATGGGTCAGGCAGATTGTCTCTGGGCATAGCTTCGCTTGAGACTGATGAACACACTGAGGGGGATTCTGGAGATGCACAGCTGTGGGAGTTCAGTAAACAGCCACAGAAGGTCTTTCCACTTAGGTTGTAGGGGCTGAGGATTTAAGTGTTTTATTAGAGTCCATTTATTATCCAGGTCATCTTCCTGAGGCTGGATATTGGGAAAAGGTGAGGGGTTAGCAGTACATCTTTTTGGACTTATTGGACAGGGAAATTGATTCCGATGGACTCAGGTTCCCAGCTGAGATGTGGCAGCCACATAAAAGGTCAGATGGAGTACAGCTTATAGGTGCTGTCAGCGTGGCTCTGACGTGAAGACCAATGGGAAGCGGGGAAACTCAATCTTTTTATTTTAATAAATTGACCTTATTGTTACATTTTAGGTGTACATTGTGATCATGGTCATCACTGAGAAATTGTACCTGTACATGATATGTCTTGATTCTTTTTTCTCATTCCCCTCCCCTCCCTTCAACCCTCAGCACCCTATATACATAAACTTTGGGAAAACCCAATCTTAATGGAGTTGAACCATGAGCTTGATAAAGTGCGCCTTAAGGAGGCCACTAGCCCATTCTACCTTCACAGAAGACTAAGGCCAGTAGGGGGTATAAAGGTTTCATTATATACCAAGTGACTTGGACACCTCTTGAGTGATCTGCTTAATGAAATCTGAGCCATTTTCTGACTGAGTGGAGGTAGGGAGGTCAAACTGGGGGACGATACCAGTTAGGAGAGAGTTAACAACCGCTGAGGCTTTTCTTAGGCCTGCGGGAAAAGCCTCTATCCACCTCATGAAGGTGTCAACCCAGACCAGGCGCTATCTTAACTTTTTCACTTGGGGCATGTGAGTGAGATCAATCTGCCAGTCCTGGGGGGGGGGAGCCTTATGACTGATGTGTAAGAAAAGAAGGGGGCCTTCGGGGGCCCTGAGTGTGGTTACCTGGCAAACAGAGCATTGAGTAGTGATAGCTTTGAGAAGGTTTTTCTAGGAGGGAAAACAGATCAGAGGCTCAGGCAGATGACTTAGGGCTTTGTAACCTGCATGAAAAACCACCAGGAAGGGAGGAAAGAATGGTGTGAGCCTGTGAGGTGCCCAGGAGTGATTTCCCTGGACTGAACAACCATCCATCTTTGGTGGGAGATCCTGATGTTGTTGGTGCTTAGGAGAACAGGGCAGAATAAAGCTAGAGAGGGAAAAATATTGACTCTTGGGAACCCGGAGGAAATGACTAGCTTCCTCGGCAGTTTTTCTGCAAAGGCGTTCCCAGGAGCTGTGGGGTAGGAAGGTTTCTGGTGGCCCCCGCCGTGAAGCACAGCAGATCATGTTGGTGATAGAACAACCTGAAGAGGCGCTTTCAGGAGTGAGGTGTTAATGATTGAAGTGCCTCAGAGGGTGAGGAGTCCTCTTTCAGCCCCAATGCTGGTGAGACTGTGTAATATATGAAATGAATATTTGCAGTCTGTATGGAGGTTTACTTGTAAGCCCTCAGCTAGTGTAAGCACCTTAGTCAGAGCACTTCAGCTTGTTGAAATCTCTCCAAGGACAGTGGTACCCTTCCATCCAGGTTGTGGCTCCAAAGGACTCAAATGTTGGCTACAGAATCAGCTGCGTCCTGGCTCTGTATTTCCCTGCTGTGTCTTCCTTTCCATGCAGCACCCCAGCACACGCACACACACACACGCACACACACACACACACACACACACACCCATACCTGCAAGCTTAGATTGTAAAGTCCCATCTGTCCCTTAAAATCTAATCCACATGTTTTCTGAAACAACTCAGATCTCTCATTTAATATATTTCTATCTCTCCTGCTTTACTTGTTACTGTGTCTGTGATAACATCGAAAACACCTTACAGTTGCGTTTCACCTGTCATAATAAACAGATTTTCCCCACCATTAGATGATAATTTTGTGCTGTTTATGTCTAGTCCCACAGCACAGTTTACCAGATTGCTTAGCATAAAGTAGGTTCTCAATAAATATTTTTGAAATAGAATTGACTGTTTAGTTTAACTTTCATCCCTAGCACAATTAGATGATGCAGGAGCCAGCTGAGTGTGAGAACAGGAAAGGACTGATGAAAATCTCTCACTATATAAGTCTCTCCTGCTTAAAAAAAGGATCTTCTTGATGTAGACAGTGTAACAGGTTAAGAACTAGTGTCTAGCCGGGCGTGGTGGCTCACGCCTGTAATCCAGCACTTGGGAGGCAGAGGCAGGAGGACTGCTGAGTTCGAGGCTTGCCTGGGCTACAGAGTGAGCTCAGGGCCAGCCTGAACTGCAAAAGTGAGACCCTGTCTCAAAAAAAAAAAAAAAAGAACTAATGTCCACTCTTACTTTAATTTCAGGCAAACTACTTAATTTTTCTAAACTCCCGCTTTCCCAGTGTAAAACAAAGATGAGAACACTAATAACTGCCTTATAAACTGCTTACCACAGTGACTGGCTGAAAACACAGATGGTAAAATCCAATTATTATCATTCTTAATAGTTTAAATGGGAGTGGTTTTTACTATCTCCGCATGGTCAGAAAGCTTTGTTAACAGCAGCCGAAACCAGTAACTTCTGAGGTCAAAGTACTAGTGACCATAGCTACAATGTGCTTGGAAGGAAGAAAAACTTTAAAAGCCACTAATGAAACATCAGTGAGCTTTAATTTCCACTGTGGCAGCAGGCTGAATAATAACTGTAAAATTCAAGTCTGTTCATTGATCCAAAAATAAACTTCCTATTTTCCAAACTGGCACAAGTAAGAACCATAGGACATAGTTTTTGGTTTGCTATTTGGGATTATACGTTAGTGTTCTTAAAATGTAATTTTAAGAAAGCCCATCCAATTATCTCATTTAAGCTGAAATGTTAGAAGGGAAGATTTCCAATATGAACCAAGTAGAAAGCACACTCGGTTAACAGAAAAACATAGAAAGTTTATAATTTCTAAAGCAAAGTTTCTAAGTATGCTACAAAGATGATAAGTCCTTGCCAATGTTTGGGAAGCAGAGAGGTAACTGGAAATTCCTTGTCAGTAGTGCTGGAAAGTTCCACTATACTCTCTACTTGTTTTGCTGTGAAAGAGGTCCTACAGTGGAGAAGTGCTACCCTAATGTACGTGCATGGTGTATGTGTGTGTGTGTGTGTGTCTGTGTGTGTGCGCGCGTGTTCCCTCCACATCAACCCTTCCCAGTGCTGTGTCCCATTCTGCGTTCCTTACAGCTTTCTTGTTCTTCCAACTTCTCTAGTCATGAGGGAGCCCTCTGCTGGCTTGCTTAGTGTTTAACCAATGACTTGACCTGGGTCTGGGTCTCTTTGTCTGACCTTTTAATATCTCCATTGCAAAACTCCGGTGTTAATTGGTAAGGTAATAACTCTTTTGAAAAGAGTAATAAAATATTTATTGACTTGTATAAACAAAGGATGTATTAAATTCAGGTCATTTAACAGTTTATGAAGAAAGATAAAAGTTCAAACCCGGGCCGGAGGGTTAGCTCAGTGGTTCCGGCGCCTGCCTCGCAAGCGCAAGGTCCTGAGTTCGATCCCCGGTAACCACATACAATGCTGGGCGTGGAGACACGCCCACCAACAATCAATACCACATACCACAGTGCAGGGCGTGGTGGCTCACGCCTGTAATCCCAGCACTCGGGAGACAGAGGCAGGAGGATTGCTGAGTTCGAAGCTTGCCTAGGCTACATAGTTAGCTCAGAGCTAGCCTGAACTACAAAGCGAGACCCTGTCTCAAAAAAAAAAGAAAAAAAAGTTCAAACCCTCAGGGGTATCAATGCCCTTTTTAAAATTTTAAATGATGGAACTGAAGTTCAGAGCGGGAACAAAAACAATGCTTTCAAAGTCACAAAGCTAATTAGAAAGTCTGGCTTTAGGACCAAGAATCTGTGGGCAACCACATAAACAGTAGAAATGGACTGGTTACCCACTGTCATCGTGGCCCAGAAACTAAGAAAACAGCATGGCACTTTTCCTTAGAGAATTAAGTTTGGGAAACAAAAATATCACTATGACACGTTTAAATTCTATTTGTGAAGCAGCACTGCTAAAACGAACATTGCAGAGTTGAAATATCAGCATATTATGGATAAAAAGAATCATGTTGCCTCTTTTGTGTCTACCTTTCCTAGGAGCACGCAGACCTTGGCAGGGTTACAGCTCAATTGTAAGTGTGTGGGTGTGGTGCAGAGTAGGACAAGGGTGCTTTCTGATTCTGTATGTAGGGTTGATCTGTCTGGGGCTGATGCCAAGATCAGGATTGTAGAGTGAAAGTTTGGCTAAAGAGAGAAGAATTACTTCAGGGGAGAAGTAATTACTTTGGAGAAGCCAGAGGATGCCTGCTTGCTCTGGGATGCCGCCATTTTGTTTTTACGGAAACTGTTGGGAGCGTCAGGATGTTTTCTCCTTGGGTCTCTGGGCACTTTGCAAGAACCATCTGCTGGGTTTTCACATTGCTTTGGTAACGTGACTCCCTGCAGTTGGAGGAAAGGCCAGAAGCTTTCCTGGGAAGCCCGACCTTCAGGACAGCGCTTCCAGGGTGAGGGGCACAGAGGTGGTCAGGCTGGCTCTGCAAAGAAATGCCCATAGATGAGTGTTCCAGATTTTTCCTGATTTCATCAGCTTTTGTTTCTCTCCAAAATCAAGGCAGAATTAGCATTTCTTATGAGGTAAAAAATGGCAATGGTTTGGAATTACAAATAAGCCTGTATATTCATCTTTTCAAGAAAATCCAGGACCTCTCCTGGCCTTTGCAAGAGAATGACGATTACCCACCACCAATTCCAATATCCCCAAAGTTCCTGAAATTCCTTTCCCTGTAGATTCATTTTCTTGGATTAGGTTTATCTGAATTGTCCAGAAAACAAAACAAAACTTAAAGCTCAGAGAGGTTAGGCACACAACAAAAGAATCAGTATCTGAATGAGGATTTTTCAACTTGGAGGTCAGTGTTTGGGTTTTATTTTTATTTTGTTCTGTTTCTGCTTAGAACAATTCTTATTACCACTGTGTTAGTAAAGAATCTATCAGGTCAGCTCTTGTGGAGATGAGAGAAGAAAAGAGAAGCAGGATGTGGCTGCGAAGAGCAGGAACATTTCTTCATCATAAAGAAAGGACCAAGAGAAGCCTAAGATGTAGTTAATTATAGAAAAATTTTTAAATAATTTTGTTTGTATCTTACTGTCCTATATTTCCCAGGGATATTGGTTTTATTCCCTCCTCAGGGATTTTTTTGAGGGAAATTAAAATAGTTCAGGCTTTCCAGAATCTTTTAGAAACCTTTCTTTACCACCAGTAGCCTAGTGAGGTTTTTATAAAGGCCACTCTTAGGTTAGAGGTGAATCAGTGCAACACATATCAAGATTCTTTGTGTTAATGACATAAAGCCAAATCAAGACAACATAAGCAAAAAAAAAAAAAAAGAATTTATTGGTCCACTTAGCTGCAGAGAATAGGAGTCTAAAGAGTGACTGGGCCAGGACTCAGAAGACATTCTCAGATCTCTGTCCATTTCTGCTTCTTGTAAGACTGGCCTCATTTATCCTAGTACACACGGGCTCCCTTCGTATTCAGGAGGGAAATAGCACACAATCTCTTCAGGCTGACATCATTCTAATAAGTGACTCTGAAAGAAAGCAGCAACTGACATCTTCCACTATCTTCCTCAGAACCTCAGGGAAAGAGCTCTGAAAGGTTCTGTTTTAGAAGACACCCAACCTGTAGCTCAACTACCACAGCTAACTCCACAAGATGTGGGTACGTTTTTGTGTCAGTCAAATTTCCAGAAATAGAGGGCACACTTGCCTTGGGAAATTTCAGTGGTCAAGGGAGAGCCAAAGAGAGCCGAACTAATTGATTAATCCATGTAAGCCAGGAAGATGCAGAGAGGACCTTGAAAGGCAAAGTCCAGCAAACCTCTAATACAGACTATGATCAGTACTCCCACGATAATCATGTGGAACCAGGAAAAGAAAGCTTGCAAAGGAAAAGCACGTTGGTGTTACTGTGAAAAGGGACAGAAGTGGTGCTAAGCGGGTCAGCCTAACAGATGTCCGCTACACATACCTAAAAGGAGGAGCCGGTGCCTAGGGGCTGTGCAGAGATAACAGTCAGGCTTCCCGGCCACCTGAAACCCAGGCCCTTCCTATTCCAGCTCCCCAGGAGCGCTCCCTCCTCTCAGCTGCCATCTCCTCGTGACACCACCCACTCTGGGTGCTGCTCTTTGCTCTATCACATTGTTTCCTCCCCTTGTGGCATATGTCAGAATCGCCCAATTAGATTTAAAATGGGCAGCCAGCTGAGAGACTTCCAATAAGTAGGAGTTCAAGAAATAGTTGGCGATAAAACACTGTTGACTCTAGGTAAAAGTGTGACTTATTTTCTCAGTCATTTAAGCTCTATATTTCTCTTTGCATAGTCTTGTTAAATAAACATAAAAGATAGACTGTAAAGAGGATTGTGTCCTGGATTGCCGCATTACCTCCCGCATTTGAGCTCCCTGTCCACCATACTGAAAAAGTACCCACTGGGAGAGTGAAGAATGCCCGGGGACTACAACCATTGGTGGGTTGGAGGGGCCAGTGCCACCTACAGGACCCTGGGATCACTTCAGGGGAAGGGAGGTGGTACTTTCAACCTTGCGGAAATCAAAAACTGATGGTACTTTAAACCCTGCTGAACTCAGGAGCCCAGACTGATCCTCAGGGACTACAGCTGTCTCCCTGTGACTAGTTAACTCCAGTCTGTGTGCTACTGTCTGTATTGTCTATGGGAGACAGCAAGTCCATGCGTTGAAGGGCTGTTGATGTTTTGTTTGTTTGTTGTTGCTGTTGTAGCTATTGTTGCAATCCAGAGGACAGGAAGCTGAATGGCAGGGACCCCATGTGGTGTTCCTGTGGCTAGCACTTTTGTCAGGGCAGACTCCAAACTTAATCCCTTTCAATGCAGCCCTGACCACTGGCAGGGACCCTCAGTCCCTTGGGGCGGTGGATAGAGTTTCCCTACTTGACTGGTTCAGATCCTGTGTCTAGAACCAATTTACAGATGTTGAAAACATGAGCTGCTGTGGTCCAATGTGATCACCGCTTCACTCCACTAGCCCACTTCTCCATGCGGCCCTGGGGGCCATCAGAAGTCACCAGTTGTCTACAGGTTTGGCAGTCTCTCCCCCACTGAGATTCCTGGCTTGGGAAGAGAGCTCTGTATTTTTTGTCAAAGATTTTTTTTTACCTTCACTTTCTTTGTTTCTTGTCTCAGATACTTCTTGGTCTTGGGGTACCCACTTCCTTGTTTTATTTTTTTCTTCGGTCTGCTATATTTGGGAATGGGAAACTGTAAAGAGATTCCTTCTTTGCTGCTCATTACTTTCAGTGTTCCTGAAAGTCCTTTCTATAGTCTTCTTCTTTAAGTGAGACATAAATTATCTATCTCCCACTCTGCAAGTCACTCTGATGTATTTGCAAGAATTTCATGATATTTAATCCTTGCTGACAACATAAACTGTTCTCATACTGAGACAAGAAAACAATTCCATTTCTTCAGATGCATCTTAACCATACAATTTGTTAATTTAGAGATCATTTTTTCAGTCCTTGCAATATTTGTTTCATTGAAACATTTTTTTCCCTATATAAACTTTTTTCCTCTAATTTTCAATAACTGAGACTACTTGAATTGCTTACTTTGAATGTAAGGGGGAAGACACGCTTTAGAGAGCAAACAGCAAGTGGATTTCCATCTTCAGAAATGCAAGTCTGACCCCTTCTGGAAAGCATGGAACCATTATACTCACAAGTAGTTCTACTTGCCCAGAACTGATGAGACTGAATATCTGTTTGGAATAGTATTTTAAATTATTTTAAAAATATTTTATTTTTATTAGTACATGTTTGTAGTACATGTGATTATGATCCCTTGAGGTTTTTTGTACATGTATATAACACATCTTAATTATTTTAAGAAATAAGATGTTTTGGGGGTTCTAAAACCTCCCTCTAGAACATTCCCTCACCTGAGTAGAATTTAGGAGTACATGAAATTGCGTGGGAAATCTTACCCTTTTATTTCCATACATTTCCAAAATTGCCATGGGAAATTTAGCACTGTTTACACTCGTCATTATTTAGAAGTTCTGACAGACCCACCACCGGACTGTGTTATTTAATATATTAGTAAATAAGCATATCCATTAACATTTCATTTATTTACTGTTTAGTCTATTTTTAATATCTCAATACAACTGGTTCCCTTTGAAAATTCTATGTATATTATTTGACATATTTAAAGGTTATTTTGAGAGGATATTTACAGTTTTAAGGTAGCAAAAGTTTCATGGTAAAAAAGCTTAAGCATGTTTGTTCCAGAAGCATCTAGGAAAAAAGATAAAAGAGGGCAACAGAGTACATAGAATTACTTCATTACTTCACTAAACTAATTATTTTTAGTTCTTGTGTATAAAATTAAATGCTGAGTGTGATTTTATAGCGTTCAATTCCAATTAGATTTCACCAAGACAAGAAAGCTTGTCTTTTTTTCTTCCTTCTGTGAGACCTAACTTGGCATGAAAATAGCCATTTTGTTAAAAACCTTTTTGTATCATGTAACCTCCCTATAAACCTGGTACTTGTCTCTTTGAAAACTCTCCACTTGATCAATCAGCACAGCCACAGATTGGATGTTTTTAGAATGCACTATTCTATAATAACCAGTGATCTAACCATTGCTATTGACTTCTGTAACTCATTTCTACATAAAAACCTTCTCGTCACAAGTAGGGGGGGGTGATAGATTTCAATTTTTTTTTTTTTTTTTTTTTTTTTTTGCTTTTTGAGACAGGGTCTCGCTTTGTAGTTCAGGCTGGCCCTGAGCTCACTATGGTGCCCAGGCAAGCTGCCGCGAACTCAGCAATCTTCCTGTCTCTGCCTCCCAAGTGGTGGGATTACAGGTGTGAGCCACCACGTCCGGCATGATAGATTTCATTTTTAAATATGATGTCTTAGTCAAACACAAAGCCCTTCCTCCTTGGCTTGCCCTGAGTGGGGGGGATGGATCCCAGCTGGGTAATAAAGCTCTTGGTTAGACTTTAAGATCACGTTGTGTCCTGAGAGACTGTCACTCATTGCGACTTGGATGTAACAGCTACAAAACTGGACACTATGAAACTGAGTGGAAGAAACTACTTTGTCTACCTTCACTGCCTTTCTTCTGTCCCTTACCCCACACAAAAAAAATGTGCTCAGTTCTCTGAAAATATTTTCTGAACTATAATACAGCATTTGTTTTTAACTTGTATAGCAGATGATAGTTGCTGATGAACAAATCATGATTTAAAGGATAGCAAGACTTCTTTACATCATTGAGAATTTGTACCTGTACATGATGTAACTCAATTCTTGTTTTTCACCATTCCTCTGCCCTCCCTTCATGCCCTCCAACCCCTGTCTGTATGCATAAGCTTTGTTTCTGTATTTTTCCTTTTTATCATCAAAATTTTTCCCCCTCTTTGCTTTCCCTGGGCTCTCCCGCCCCTACTGTTCTGACTATTATGGGAATCTAGTACCACCAACAATCTGACAGGAGGTGGACATCAGGTAATAAATACAGATGAGGCTTTACTCACTCACCTTCTGCTACCTCCGGCCATGTGTCCAGGTTCTAACAGGTCATAGACTAGACCCGTACTGGTCAGTGGCCCAGGGTTGGAGACCTCTGCTGTAAGGAATTGTAGTTCAAGTCAGTAAAGTTAACAAGGCTCTTGATCCCACTGTTTGATATGGAGTGCTGTATTATTTGAAGCCACGATAATGGAGCTATGTTAATTAATCAACCAATTTATATATCTTACATTAATTGGCATAATCTGGGGTCATGGATAGAGTCCTGGGCTTGGAATCAGGCCTAGGCTCACCTTCTAAATTGGTTCTTTTAATTCCACAAGTCTGGCCAGTGATCCACTCTTGGAAAACAATCTCCATTCTGTGTATAAAAGAAGACATGTGTGCTCTGTGTCTGTCTCCTCACAGAGTTATGAGAACCATTCCATGGGCTGGGGATGTAGCTCAGTGGTGCTGCCGCCTGCCTGACAGGTGTAAGGCCCTGAGTTCAATCCCTGGTTCTGAAGGAAAAAAAAAAAAAAAGATTAGTGATACTGTCAAATAAATAAATAAAAGATCTGCTCTAGAGATTTCTTTTAGAAAAATAGCCACCACTAAACACATTTCAGTGACACAGAATGGGTCACAAAACTTGCTTACTCGTGTCTCAATATATCACTTTCGGGGAGAATGACAAGTCACTTAGATTTGCCATAAGTCACAACTCAGACAAGACACAGTGGACTAAACGACTACACTTAAAGCCAAATCAGATGTAAGGGAATATTTTGAGGAAGGCTTGTTTGTTTTGTCTTTTTTGTTTTTATTGTTTGAGTGTTTTATTTTGTTCTGTGATTCAAACATTAGCAGTGATTTTTAAAAGTCACTGAGCCAAGCCCTTCTTTCTCCCAGCTGATGCATGATCACTGATTATAACTATTGAAAGATGCTGAGCATTACTTCCCGACCACAAAAGAGCCCTAACTGGTGAAGTGACTTTGCCTATGCGAGAGAACATCAACTGCTTGAGATCAAGAGCAACATAGACTTAAAAGTATGTTTGAGACAACTTCAAATCTCCATATGTTCTGGATTGAAGTCAAGGCAGAAAAGCCTAAAATTGCTATAAAAGCACTGAAAACCCTTATTTGCATTTCTAACTTCCTATCCTTATGAAGCAGAGCTTTCTACACTATCAGGAATCAAAATAAGGTTACAGAGTAGACTGGACATACTTCAGGTGTCACTGCCTCATCTCCAGATGAGACAACTGCAGGGAAACAAGCTCAGACTTCCACTAGTTCTGCAGCATGGTGAGTTGTATAATGATCTCATTATATATCACAATGTAATAGTAATAAAGGAAGTGAAGTACACAGTAACTACAATGCATTTGAATCATCCTGAAAACAGGACCTCTCCTGGTCCATGGAAAAACTCTGTTCCACAAAATGTGTACCTGGTGCTAAAAAGGCCAGTATGCCACAGTTTCCATTTATGTTCCTTCCTTTATGCTGGAGCCATATAACATCATTAATTCCCCTCAGTCTTAGCCCTTAGGTCATGAAGACAATCACAGCATGTCTCCCCCAACCAAGTGGTTCTTTCTCCAGGCTGTTATGATCCAAGAGCTTGCAGGAGGCAGAGTGGAAGCCTGGCTTTAGTCTTTGTCATGAAGTATGTACCTTCTCTACTCAGAAGGCTCTTAGGCCATTCTTATGTGGGAGACCTTCCTACCAGTCTTCCATACATCAAAACATGGCTGTGAAATGTCTTACCCTTTGCTTATTTCTTTATGAAAGTTTTCTTGTGCTAATAAGCACATCATAGTCCTGAAGACCAGCAGTGCACAGGGTACTCCTGGCTGAGCTCTGCAGAAAGCACTTCCCTCAAAGAGCAGTCAGAAGTCATTTGCATCAGAAGCACTGGAATTCTGGGTTAAAATGCAGAGCTACAGTATGAGAACCCTAGCAAAAGATTTAAAATCCTTAAGGGTCATTCCCTCCCTCGTCCATGCATCTAAAAAACACTTGAGTCCTTGAGGCTCTGAACCAAACCCAACCATATCTAGGAGTCACTGTCAGTTGCCCTTTAGTAAAATCCAGGAACGAACCACAAGACAAAAGCTTTTGTGGAAATCATGACCGGAATCCTTCTTTGAGAGCTTTTAGGAAACCTATTTGGAATATTTAAGCTTCTCTGCAGGGATCTTACTGTTAGTGAAGTCATTTCTGTCACTGTATTTTCTACTCCTCAGCCTATATGGTTTTGCACCTGTTTAAAATAGAAACCAGTGGAGAGACTACTGAGAGGGTACAAGTCCATGAACAGAAGACTTAATTCTTTTAAATTCGACTGAGCCAAACTAGAGCCCTTTTATCTGGGGAACTACTTGATCTTCTCTTAGAAGTGAAGACATTAGGGGAATATCATCTAGTCTATAAGTGTGAGTGGCAGTTTTAAATGAGATAAATACCTGGACACTGAACTCAAACTGAAACACTTATGTGATGTTTTGCGGAGAAGAGCATTGGCACTTTGCAGAGAAATATTAGGGTTTAGAAGACAAGGAAAATCATTAAATAATGTAGGTAACCACCAAGGATAGGAGAAGCTGAGCTAAAACTTTGGGGTGGGGTTTTCCAGCTTTAATTTCTTAAAGAACCATTGGTATAAGAGGCTGGGCAGTGGGGCAGGCCAGATCCCATGATCTCAGATCAGTGGAAAGAGAATAACTTTGGCTCTTACAACTTCCCAGTAGCACTATCCAGAAACACAGATGGTGTCACAGGGCCTGGAATATCTTCACTCTGATGATTCTAAATTGCAAATTATTATAAAAGTTCTCCAAAGGAGAAAAATGAGAATATCAGTACAGGATTATTTATAATGTGCATTGGAAAAATAGGACTCCAAGTAGAAGACTTCAGTGTATGCAGTTTTCCAAGAACACATCTCTTGCTTTAGTGAAACATTCTGAAAAAAAAAAAAATCCATCAGACCCAAACAGTTCCAATAGCTGAGCCGCCTGTCTGGGAAACGGCTCCGGATCCCCTTCAGACGTGCTGTGTCGAGGCGACCTGGCAGTCACTGTGCTTCTGCCAGCTCATTTGTGGCCAGTAGTTTTCACAGATGCTCCCTGGTGAGTAGCAATTTCCGGATATTTTTCAAGTGGTTCTCATCCTGCCAGCTGGGCACAGTGCAGGAACTATGCATGGAGAACTCAGCCAGATGGACCAATCAAAGACAGCTTGCTGGCCTCATTTAGATTAGACTGGATCATTTGGGCTTTGTTCTGAGGTTGGCAACCCCATTCCCTTTCCTCCTCTGTTGATTTCCAACCTCTCTCCTTCCACTTCCCTAATCCTCTTTGCCTCTGTTATGAAATCTCCATCCTGTCTTCTCACCCTCTCCCAGCACCTCCTTGCCAGCTAATGGGCAGGCAATGTGATAGGAAATGTGAATCTAAATTCAATTATGTACCAACCAGTTCCATGGCCGTGGTCAAGGTGTTTAACTTCTGTGAGCCTCATTTTTCTCTTAATAAACTGAGGGGAAACATCCCTAGTGACAGTCAAGTCCTTTTCCAAGTCATGGAATTCATCCCGTTGATGGTGCATATGTCTTGACAGCTTGTCCCACACTCTAAGTATGTTTTCTGAGCTATTTTAGAAGATGGGATTTGGGAAGCAAAGCTATGTTTGTTGCACGAGATTGCTTCAGTGACAGTCAGGGACTAGCACTGAATTTGGAAGAAGACATGAATGCTGCTGGTGGAAGGAAGAGGCTAAGTGAAATGCATTGGGAAAATGGAATTTATCACCTCAGTGAGTCTGAGCTCTCAGGATTTTTCCTCCGTGGTCCCAGTATCTTAACTAACTAAAGAATAATGAAATATGTTCTCTTGTCCTTTGGGATGCGCAAAGATGAACATTTGACAAAAAAAATAAAACGAGAAAAATCATGGAGGTTTAACATCTTCATTAATCTAAACTATAAATAATATTTTCTCATAAATGTAATATGGAAATTTGGAGACAACTGAAAAGTGCCTCAAGATTATACTATTAACTGAAATAAATCAGACACAAAGTTTAAATATTCTATGGTTTTTTCTTATCTCTTAACCTATTTTGGGGGAGTGAGTTAAGCTCTCTTCTTTGAGAAACCAAAAATACATGTAAATGAAAAAGTAAAATGAAGGATAAGTATAGGAAATAGGACAGATCTTTTCAAAAGGAAATGGGATCAAGAAATGGAGGGTTATAAACCTGCTGCAAAACAGATTAGGTAGAACTCTTGGAGATACTGGCTTAGGCAGAGACTTTATGAACAAAGCCTCTATAGTACAAGAACTAGCAGAAAGAATCAACAAATGGGATCTCATCCTAATAAAAAGCTTCTGCACAGCAAAAGAAACCACTGGCACCGCTAAAAGACAACCAACAACATGGGGAAAAAAAATCTTTACTAGCTGTCTGTCAGACAAAGGGCTACTATCTAGAATATATAAAGAACATCAATAAATTAGTCCCCCTAAGTTTAAAGACCCAATTCAAAAACAGGCATCTGAAATGAACAGACATTTCTCAGAGGCAGAAGTCAAAGCAGCCAAGAAGCATATGAAGAAATGTACATCACTGGTCATTTGAGAGATGCAGATGAAAACAACACTGAGATTTCATCCCACTCCATAAGAATGGCTGCTATCACAAAATCAACCAGCAGTAAATGTTGGTAAGGCTGTGGGGAGAAAGGAACGCTTCTCCACCATTGATGGGATTGTAGATTTGTGCAACCATTGTGGAGATCAGTGTGGAGATTCCTCAGAAAACTAGGATTAGAGGTCCCATTTGACTCTGCTATTCCTCTGCTAAGAATATACTCAAGGAATTCAAAGAATCATATTGTAAAGACATATGTACGCCCATGTTCATAGCAGCTCAGTTTGTGATAGCCCAGTCTTGGAAACAGCCCAGATGTCCATCAACTGGAGACTGGATAAAGAAGATGTGGGGTTTTTTTAAAAAATAAAATGAGCATTATTCTGCCATAAAGAATGACGTTTCATTCATTTATGTGCAAATGGATACACCTTGAGGACATACTAATAAGTGAAATAAATAATAAATAAATAAATAGATCACACATATGTAAATACTGGATCTTTTCTCTGGTATGAGAAGCTGTAGATATGAGTTCTAGAATGTATGATAGATACTGTAAAATAGGAAATATTCAAGGGCAATGTGGTGGGGGAATATAATGAGAAGAAAGAACAAATATGATTTGGAAAGAAAATGAAATAGCATGAATATAAGAGGTGGGGGATTGTGGGTGGGTAGGGATATGGGTAAAAATGAGAATTAACTTGTGTCATATATTGGTACAAATTCCCCAATGTTGAATGTGATTGTGAGCTGTATATAAAATGTAACAATAAATAATTCAATTTTAAAAAAAAGAAATGGAGGGTTGAGGAAAAAGAAAAAGGGGAAAAGAGGATGAAAAAAAAAGAATTCAGATATGTTCCACATATATGCCAAGTCCTCACAATGAGTGTAATTCTATTTTATTTTATTTCATTTTATTTTATTGAGACAGGGGCTTGCTTTGTAGTTCAGGCTGGCCCTGAGCTCACTATGTAGCCCAGGCAAGCCTAGAACTCAGCAATCCTCCTGCCTCTGCCTCCCAAGTGCTGAGATTACAGATGTGAGCCATCATGCCTGGCATTGTGGTATGTGATACTGATTGCTGGTGGGCTTGAGTTGCCTCCCTCAGTATTGTTGTGTGTGGTTACTGGAGATCAAACCAGGAACCTTGCACTTGCCAGGCAGGGACCAGAACCACTAAGCTAAATCTCCGGCCCAGTGAATGTAATTTTTACATACTTCGAACATGTACATCTATACCAGAAAATAAACATATATGATGTATATCACAAAATAAAATTCTGATTGGAGATCACTAATGTCAACATTTTAGTTACTTTTTTTTTTGTACTTTTTCTGACCTAGATAGTACAAAACCCATTTCCTCCATTATTCTGAAGTGTCGATTTTATGCTGAATCATTCTGACCCAAGGAAATCTCTGACCGCAGTATTTTTTGTTTTTCCCATATTTCTCCTCTATGCAAATTAAAAATAATGCTAACAGATGACTATTTAAATATTTATTTAAATATGT
>PVIC010004653.1:0-24149 GCA_004025085.1 Thryonomys swinderianus
GGAGGGAGGAGAACCATCGGACTTTGGATGTCAGATGTGTCAGGATTGTAACACAGGATGGAGACAAGAGAAGAGTCTTGCATTTAGTACTCACTACAGACAACGCAGCGATTCTTCTGGGACCGTCAAGAAACAAAAATGAGATGGGGCTTGACAGTTATCTCAGATTGAATTAAGTCACTGGTTCCAGTTTGCTGGAAGAAAAGCAATTGTCAGGGTGCTTGGTCTACTTTCTATCTCTTTGTCTAAATCCTCTGGCAGGAAAATGTGGGATTGTCTGCAAGTCCTGAATCTCACAGAAAAACAGAGCCAGGCTGTCACTCACAATTCATTTGGTTCTTTGAATTGGGTTAGACCATATGGCATTGCCATTTCTGTTGTCTAAAAGGGACAAATAGTGGCAGTTTCACACAATTCAATTTAACAAGAACAAACCATGGCGTTTGCTCTCGGGAAGCCAGGTGTGGTGGGACTATCTTTAGGTACAGTGTGACAGAGGTGTCACTTAAGGCTCTGGGAAAGGCTGCTACAACTCTGAGCCTCAGAGGTTAAGGAAGGGGAAGGGCACACCGAGCATGGATTACGAGTGTGACCTTTGGAGGCCAGCCTCCATTGCAATCCTAGCTTCAGCAGAGAAAGTTACTTAACCTTCCACACTCAGATTTCACGTTTTCAAAATATGCCAAGTCACCCACCTCTGAGTCCATGAAAATAGTAACTATTTACATGCGTGGAGTACCTGCCATCCAAGAGATTCTCCACAAAACCTTTTACCTATCCAGGGCCTACAAAGTACATGTGCCAAGCTGTTAGTTGCTTATCACACTAGTATTACTAGTTCAAGTAAAATCCAAATGAAATCACTTCCTCTTTAATTCCCCACAAAATCTCATGCAAGCTCCTCTTAAAACACCTAGCACATTCTGCTGGAAATTCTTGACCGCATGTGTTAGAATTTTTTTTTAACCTCAGTACTCTTGGAAACTCTTGGAGGGCTGAGAGTATGTTTTATAGTCATTGAAAATTTGGAGGTTAGGGTCTAGGATACATTTAGGGATACCAATATCTATGGATGCTCAACTATTTTATGCAAAATAGCCTCATATTTGCATATAACCTACATTTATCTTCCAGTGTACCTTAAATGACCTCTATATTACTTATAGTGCCTCTTACACTGGAAATTCCACGTGTTTGTGGTATGTAACTAGAGAATACTGACAAAGAAAAAAATTGTGTTCAGTAACTTTTCCATAACGTATTTTCTATCTGTGGTTGGTTAAACCCAATGGTATGGAAAGCATGAAGGGCCAATTCTGTTCATTTACAGCGTGAGCAAGGTGGGGAGAAATGAGAGTCAGGTACATGGCAGAAGCAGAGCAGGTCTGATTGTTAGTTTGAGTTGCAAACAAATGACTCCTTGACAGAAAACTGATTTTTCTTTAGCAGAACATCAGGCTGGAATTTCTGGCAATGATAAATTGGCATGTGGGACTTGCTCCTAAAGGAGAAGGAGACACAGAGCCCAACTACTCTGCCAGTGAAGAGGAGAGGGGTGTCTAGAAGGCTGGAGAAAGACCCCAAAAGATGGAGAACAAAAAGAGGCAGGTAGGCAGGGACAGAGTAGGAAACCAAGGTAGAGGAGATCACCGGGGCAGGCAACACTAAATGATTTTATTTTCATCTAGAGACATGCCTAACATTAAAATCCTCATTCCTGTGCTGACATGCTTCACAATGAGGTCAGAGAAAAAAACCTCTTGAGGCTCAATGGTAAGCAAAGGAATCCTTGTCATTTTCTGTCTCCTGAGTTTTCCCCTCCCTTTTCATGACCATGTATTTCTTTTGTGATATATATATCTATATATATATATATATATATATTTTTTTTGAGACAGGGTCTCGCTTTGTAGTTCAGGCTGGCTCTGAGCTCACTATGTAGACGAGGCAAGCCTCGAACTCAGCAATCCTCCTGCCTCTGCCTCCCCAGTGCTGGGATTACAGGCGTGAGCCACCACGCCCGGCATTTTGTGATATATTTTTAAATGACGTTGTCATGCCAAGCTATAACCCTACTCCACTCTTTAGCCTACAATTGCATTGGTTTGAGTCAAGGACACTTTGGGAGGAATAAAGGATCTGGTGGAAAAGATGTCTCCTTTCACAGTAAGGTTGACATAGACTGGAGATGGTAGAAGGTGAAAATGAGGAGAATTAAATGTACTCAGAAAAATCAAAGCCAAATACTTAAACATAAGTCTCTAGAATTCCTTTTCTTTTCTTTCCAGAATGGAGTGGTGGTTAAATTCATTTTGTGTGTGTGTGTGTGTGTGTGTGTGTGTGTGTGTGTGTGTGCACGCATGCATGCACATATATGTATGTAGGTATAAATAAGGGAATAAAAACCCATATTAGCAGGCCCAGAACATTCAGGCCTTCATCCAAGTTTAGCCATTTAACATCCATGAAATTGGGATAAGTTACTTCTCCCAGTTTTCTCAACTATGAAACAGGAATAATACTATGAGCTGCAAGTTTAAGCAAATCTATGTAAAGTGCTTAGAACAATGTCAACTACTTAAAGGATACTCAGTAAATATGAGCTGTTAGCATCCTGCATCCACTGAATGTATTTTCATTGAGTGATTCACGAACTGTCAAAAGTTTCTCAAAAAAAAGAGTGTAGGTGCTTATCGACCCCAGTCAGGAAAGCCTTCGTTGCAGGAACTTCCCTCACTCTAACGCACTGCTCCTGCAGAGAGGCCCCAGACTCCAACCTGAGCATCGCTTGGAAACTTCTCACAAATGCCGATTCTTGGGCCCCCGCTCAGACCTCCTGAGACTCCAGGAGCCTTCAGTGCTTTCAGAACCCAGAAACTCTAATCCCTTCACCAATGGATGCTGGTGTGAAGAGCTTCCAAGTCTCTCTTGCAGGGTGGGAACTTCTTAAATCCTCCCCTCTCGGCCCCATCCTGTATCTCCAACTAGGAGCTGCAAGTCCAGAAAAGATCTCACTCAAGGAGAGTGTTACATAATCGGTGGCAGCAGGTGCACAGTTAGATTCACTTTATTTTGGCTTTCTTCTCTAGAAATCACTAGGCCCACTTACTTATCACCCCTTCCTGATTTTGGCTCCCAGTTTTTACTCTTCATTCCTCCTTCTTCATGGAGAGAAAGGTATCAGCCTGTTTCCAACAAGTATCTCCCGAGCATTCCTAACACAAATGGTCTCTGGGGCTCAGGAGAAGGTTCTGATTTTAGTGCATCCTGTCTCTCTTTGGCTCTCAGTCTCAGGCACTTTCGGGGTCTGGAATCTCAGTTTCCACCGTGACATTTACAAGGCAGCTAAGTCTGCCCATTGAAAAGCAGCCAGGACTTAGTGGGCAGTAATGAGTTTGGCTAGTCTCCAGCAGCTGGAAAACACTGAGACACATTAAATGTCACAGAAGGCTTTGTTCGGTTTTAAATTGAAAAATTGCTAAAGTTATAAAAGCTTACAGACTTTGCCTGGAGAAGACAAAACTCCCCTCCTTTTCCCATTTTACAAAACACTTTTCTAAGGAACAGTCAGCCTCCCCTTGAACCTCTAACTCCACCCAATGCTCACCCCACTTATACACTAATGGGTTCCCAAAAGCCGGGGTGCTTCCCCATCAAGTTCTTGTTTCCAGAACTCCTCTTGCTGCTAAGAAAGAATTCAGCATCGTTACTAATTCAAAGCAGATCAGACTCAGCTCAGGCTCCAGTGTCTGTCTTCCCAGGATCCCTTACCCTTCCTTTTTCTTTTCTTCTTAAAAGGAATGCTTCTACTTATTTGTATAAGCAGAACTTTATGTCAGATCTTAAAACTAGAAGGGCACTCAAAGACAGCAGGTTTAGACTACTGCACTCAAACTTAGATCGGAGTTCCCATTGTACATACAACATAACTGGAGCCCAGAGAGAGAGTCTCAAAGTCCTACAGATAATAAGCACAGAGTTCAGAGCCAGGTTTCCTGCCTCTTGTTCTCTCCTTTAGTTACTGAGCCGCCCGCATCTGAGATCAGAGGCTCTAAAGTGAGGACGAGCACTTCTCTTGTTTTCCCCCTTCCGGTTCCAGCCCAGTAGTTTTCTCTTATAAGATTTTATCAATACAGTGAATCTGCATGGATCATCATTTTCTTGTTTGTGTTCAACCAACTCCCTCACGATGGCCCATTTCAACCCTGGTGTTGTGACACACTGCTTTCTTGTGCAAGTGTGAGCGCTGGCCCAGGGTAATTCAAGAGGATCCAGGCTCCTATCCCATTTGCTGACACTTAGCTTGGAGGTAGGCAAGGTCTTGCATGTTTCATAGAGTGATTTTTGTGCAACAAATGAATGCTGGAGTCCACAATGTGAGACCTACTGGACGACATTAATTCTCAGGGGGGCTGATTCCTTGCTTATATCTATACTTATCCCCAGTTAGGCTATTTGTTTTGTTTTAATCCTGGGAAGGGAGAAAAAAATGAGTCGAACAGAAAGTCTTTGGTTATTATGTAGAACCAGGGATGTCTTTGTCCATTGTAACTATCATAATAAAATACCTGAGACTTGATAATTTATAAAGAACAGAAGTTCTTTATAAGGTAAAGGAGCCAACCAGAAGGATTCATGACTCCTGTGTTGGACAGACTGTATCCAGGGACCCTTTTCTTATTTGTAACCTGTATTCCATTGTCTGCACCAATAAGGCACATTTTACACAGAGGCCAGGCCTGCTCTAGGCTTCCCAGACGTTCTTTCTCTCACCAGCCCCTTGCATTTTTCTCTGTTTGGAAGGATGGGAGCATGGAAGAGGTTCAAACTCAAGTCCATAATATGTTGTTTCCACCTCTTAAAATCCATGGCGATATTTACACATCTGTGACCTGCTTATTCACTTATGAGTATGTCCTTACGGTACGTCCATTTGAGTATAAATGACTCAAACTCATTGTTCTTTCTTTATGGCAGAGTAATACTCCATTTTATTTTTTAAAAAACACATCTTTATCCAGTCTAGAGTTGATGGACATTTGGGTTGTTCCCAGGATTGAGCTATCACGAACTGAGCTGCTATAAACACGGGTGCACATATGTCACTGTGATAGGAATCTTGTGATTCTTTTGTGTATATCTCCAGCAGAGAAACTGAAGATGTAAATGAATGCTAAAATGCATGACAGATGTTGTGAAATAGTAAATATTCAAAGGGAAATGGGGTTTAAGGGTAAGTAAAGAGGAGAAAGAAAAAAAATTGATGGCTCAAAAAAGGAAACAGTTTGTGCATATAGGGCCAGGAGGTTGTAGGGTGGGTAGGGGAAGGGGGAAAATGAGAATTAAGTCATGTCATATATTGGTACAAGTTCTCATTGTTGAGCATAATTGTGATGTATATGTATAATGTACCAATAAAGATTCAAATTTAAAAAATCCATGCGTATATGTGTCATCACAATTGCCAGCTGTATGTCAGATGGCTTGAAAGACAAACAAGGGCACTTTGGCCTTGGCTTTCTGTATCAGCACTAGTTATTACATCTGTAACATCAAAACTCATGGCATCACTCAAAAACCGTATCATCTGACTCCAGAGTGGACAGGAGGCACTAATGTACATCTTATAGAACAGGAGGGTCCAAATGGGCCCTTATGAGAAGATCTATAGGAGACTTTCCTACTTTTATGAATGGGAAGCAAATCTTTACACTAAGAAAATGTCCTTCACTAGAAACTGTGGCCAGGCTACATGTGGGTGGTCAAGTTCAAGCTTCCCTGCATGGCCCAAAATTTACTTTGTAACTTATGGACCAAGATATGTGTGCATTTTAATTTCATGGTTTGGTGAGTTTTAATAAATACCCACCTGTGTATAAAGAACATATCTGTCTCTTCAGGTTTCTTTGTGCTGCTCTCAATCTCTACACACTACACCAGACCCCAGGCAACCAGCGATCTTTCTCTTGCTATAGATTATAGTATCTTTTACTGCCACTTCATATAGATGGCTTTGTTCACTCAATATAGCGTTTTGAGTTTCCTTGTATTCATCAGTAATTGGTCCCTTATTGCTAACTTTTAACGTGGTATTATACTCCACTGATTGGTCCACTAAATTGTTATGGTTCAGATCCCATCTTTTTCTCCTTCAGTTCTCAAGTACATCCTTGAGCAAATGTCAGAGGGAAGGAGAAAGGAAGTGAGGGAGTTGCCATGGGGACTGGCCACAGCTTGGCCACTTTCCCACCCCAGAGGGACTCAACACCATCCCCACGGAATCCCATCTCAGGCACTTACAGCAGCCAGTCCACAGCCACCAGCAGGCTGATGTCCTCTGTGGGCAGGCCCACGGCCGTCAGAATGAGGAGCATGGTGACCAACCCGGCGCTGGGGATGCTGGCGGCTCCAACGCTCGCCAGCGTGGCTGTGAGGCTGTGAGAAAGAGAAAGCCAGGTCATGGGAAGAGAGACTCTTGGCAAAATCATCCTTGGCAGTCTTAAATCCCACTTTCCCTGAAGCCATGAACTTCCTCCTCCTCTTCCTCCCAAGGAACAGAGAAATCTATAGGACAGAGACCCGGGAATTAGGGGCTATTTGAATTCTATTCAACTGAGATGAAGTCTCTGAATTTATGGATCAGACCTTTATTTCCTTCATGATATCAGTTAGCCCAGTGCATCACAGGATTCAGATAATGTAATTATAACTCTGAACGCATGCAAGGAAACATTAAGGAAGAAAAATAAATCACCCTTAACCCTCCCATGAGAACATGAGTGCATTCATTTCTGCTTCCGTCTCTCTGAGCACCAGCTTCGGGTCGATGTGGTGTGAGTCTGGGGAAGTCAACGTGAACTTGAGCACTCAGGACAGGAAATATCTGGGCCTAACTCACTGGGCAAGAAATCAACAGATTCCAAATGACAATGAAGTTCAGTTGCCTGAATCTTCATGGGCTGGAAAAGACATTATTCAGAAATAGGATCCCAAGCAAAAGTAATGGAATAAAAGAACTCTGTCTTTCTGAAGCACTTTTTCTTTTTCAAGCAGAAGCATTTCCAACAGCATCTTGACATCTGCCTCTAGAAAAAGTTAATCGGGAGTTCAGGTGTACTGTGTAGACACTAGGGGGTCTCTGGGTGATGTCCCCCCCCCCTGTTTTATAAGGATGCCATTTATAGCTGCTATCATTTCTAAACAGAAGAATGCATCTGAAAGTAGGAATTCCCAGCTTGATTTTGTGGGCATTGAAAAACAACAGAGGAGGGCTGCTTGTCTGGTGATTATAAAATTCCAGAGCATCTATAGTGTACACTCAGACTCTAAAATGAAATCTGGCTTCTTGATTGTTTAAACCAAGTTAAGGCCATCAGTGTGACCAAGCAAAGAATCTTGGGAATTCGCAGTTGAGAGTAACTTGAATTTACTTTATTTTTCATGGGAGGAAGTGGAAAATGTAGACCCTGGAGAATCTATGGGTTAAGCTGCCTTTTCCATAATGCCATCTTTCCCAGATTTAGGTCTGACGTAGTACAGATGTCAGTGGTCTCAGTGAAAAGTTCTGCTCTTGAAAACCAATGTTCAAATCCCGGCTCTACCATTTATTAAACAAATTAATCTTTGTGTGTGTTGACTTATAGAGAAGATAAGGATGGTATCTCACTCTTGTGGAATGTTGAAAAACTTTCAGGAGCTAAGTAAAAAACGTTTAGAAGAGTCTATTAGGATTGTTGTTATAAATCACATTCAGTGAATTAAAACAGCATTCCTACAATATTAGAGAAAAATGTGGCCCTGACATACCAAGTGCCATGAGGTTCACTCACAATAGAGAAGTTGCTTTAAGGCAGAGAATCAAGGCTAATTAATGATGTGAATTGTTATTCTTAGGGAATCTTGTCAGGAAGGGGCTATTTTACAATGAAATCTTCCCTCCGAGTCCAGCAGCTGGACGGGGGAATTCTCAGCCAGTTCCCCCAGACAGACAGAACACCAGTGAATGGGGACTTCTGTGTCTCAACAATCTTGGCCTTCAACATTTTATTTACAACACTGATTGCTTCTATTATGAGTGGCTCTTATCCATCCCTCTACACTGTGGCCTTCTTATCTGGGGAGCTCATAGTTACTTGGGATGAAATCCCTACCAAGAAAATCCTTCCTGATCGTGGGTCTCTGACACTTCTCCTCCCATGGGAAAGGTATGGTATGCAGACGTCGTAAGCCCTGGAACAGCTCCTTAAGTAGTGATATGCTTATTCCCTCTGTCCTCTTCTGCCTTGCAGGCTGTCCAACCCACTGTCTTCTCTAGGCCTGGCTCCTAGAAACTGTGTCAGGGATCATACACAGGCAAATCTTTGCAGTAACATTCAAAGGTACATATTGCTTCTGTCGTGAGAAAACCATTATTTGGACAGGTGGAGAGATTTTGGGTCACACCGCTGTAATAAACCACAGCTGGGACACAAACACCATCTGTGTGCTTCCAGTGTCATCTAGCTCTCAATGCTTCATACCTCCCTACCCTGAAAGTTCTGTGATGAATGAATATGCCAAGAATTCTTAGCCACTCCTCTGCAAGCAGGGGAAGGCAAGAGTGAGGCATTTGCTTGGTAGCACAGCATGGAGCTGGACTTGGCAATCTTTCCTCAAATAAGCAGGTAGTGGGACTACACTTCCATGCCCTCCATCACTACCACCAAGCAGCTCTCGTGGTGTCTCCATTCAAGGAGGTTTGGCTGAACTTGCTCAGTAGCTGGAGATTTAAGTGTGTATCACCAACCTTATCCTTTCCTCAGTGAAAACTATTGTTAATATAGAACAACCCCATGTAGCTGAAATTAAACAACTCCAGCACACCCCGAACACATAGTCCATTCTCTTATTGCTAAATTCCCAACTCATAGCATGAACCCGGCAGAGAATCAATGTTCTCGTCAAGGGCAAGAATAGAGGCACCAGGAACTACTATTGATGAGTAAAGGGTTTCCCTAAGAAGCTTTTTTTCACTTGTGAGTTTTAGAGCAAGTGAGGTTAGGAATCTCACATGATATCTGTTAAGACATGGTTTAAAAGTCATGCTAATCGGACCTGACACAAGTTTTCCATTGTGAGTAACCTCGCGGTATCCACTACATCACTGTCACATTTTTCTCTAATTTTGTAAGTGTGCCATTGTACTTTATAAACATCATTAACTGTAACAGTCCTAATAGGTATCTTTCTGACAGCTAGTCAGCTGTCAGCTATGTGCCAGACAATGGTCTCAGCCACCCCAGATCATGTGATTGTTGTCTTCATCATACAGATGAGGAAACTGTGGGGTGCCTCTGTGGTGCATATATCATAAGTAATTGTGAAGATTCAACAAATTAACATCTTCAACCTCACCATATAGTATAGTTGAGGCAGTGTGTATGACGGTTAAAAGCCCAGACACCAGAGTTTGGATTCAAACCCTGTCTTTACCACTTACAATGTAATCTTGAACAAATTACTTGACCTTTCTGTGCTTCATTTTCCTCATTTATAAAATACATAAAAACCCAATACTTATTTTCTAGGGCTATTTTTAAGATCACAAGTTGAGACCCTCTATCTATGGGAACATAACATCAGCATTTGGAAAGCTGAATTTTAGGTATACCTTGAGATAGCTGAGTGATCTGTTCTCTAAGGCTCAGTTCCCTCCTTTACTAGATTCCCCACTGCTCCTAGGAAAATTTGTGATTATTATTCATATTTTCTGTAGTAAACATGGTGACTTTTTCTTTTCTCTGCTTATTTGCTGAGAAAACTGAGTTCCCAAGCTGAGCTCCAAGGCATATGAGATATTTTTTCACTAAATCTTTTGAAATGGTTGTAAGAAAAGAGGAAAAATTGGTGAGGCAAAAAAAAAACAAAACAAAATTCCAAAACTTCTGAGCTGGTTAAGTGCCCCAGAGCTAGAAAAATCAGGCAAGGATCTGAAGTGGTTGTGCCGGTGCAGTATCATCAGCCTGTAGACCACATAAAGGATATGACTGGTGACAACTTCTGGTATTACTACAGACACTGGTTAGTCCCTAAATTGGGACTTTTCAAAACACCAGCATGTACAGATATGGGTGGACTCTGACTCTTAGGACAAATACCCTACGGTGGCCCCTAGACAGTGAAAGTCTTCCAAGATAACAAATTGTCAAAGGAACTGTGAGCCAACCAGACACCTGATTATCACCGGGATTTCTAAAATATAGGTTGACAGTGTTGTATAGGGTTCGACATCAAGGAGAAAAAGGCTAGTTCTTTAATCTAAAGTGAGGAGATATTCAAAGGGAATAAAACCATAAAATTGGAACAAAACACAACAGTGATTTGAATATCTTCCTTTGAGTCAAAGTCAGAAAGAAGGGTTGATGAAGGACATTAGATATGGAATAGAAATCTGACCTATTCCTCTGGCACCTATAACCATGGGACCTAAGTTTATCTATCAATACTCTGAGCCTTATTATTCCATGAAATTGGGACAGTGATTATCCCTTTTCTTCAGGATTGTTGGACATGTTCAAAGCATTACCTGTGAAGAGTCCACACTTGAGATAACAAGTGAGTGGATTTCAGTGTCTCCCCAGTACCTACCTCATAATGAATCTTTCAGGCTTTGCCTGTTCCAACTTTGGGAATTTTGTTTCTTCTGCAAATGCACCTGTTACACAGAATGTGACTCACCTACCTCCATATTTACTGACCTCACAGAATCTAAGCGAGGAAAGTAAATGCTAATTGTAGAGTCCAGAGGTCACAAACTCAAATGTTTTAAACCGCCAAACGGGGCAGCAGGTGATGCTGACCAGGTATAAGTAATAAGGAAGAGAGGGAATGTGGTGAACTGGAAAGAAGTTACCTTGCAACACCCTAAAATTCTAAGTTTTTACAATATATTGCAAGGCAGACAGAGTAAGGTTCTGAGCTGGCTTCAGTCTGTGGATGACTAATTCTGAATATCTTCCTCATTTGCTGATGAGCAAATTAAGACACTGGGATAGGAAGGGGCCAAAATAACACCAACAACTGCCACGTGTTTTGTTTCACTTTAACAAAGCTGGAGATTGTCTTCTGGCTTAACTGAAGCTCCTGCTTGGAATGGGAATGATGCTACTGAAATGAAGATTCCAAAGACTTTTATTTCATCTTATAATGTCAATAGAACTTGAGATGATTTAAAGATTGACGCTTTCAATGACTATATACACACAAGGGGCTGAAACGTTGGCCCGTTAGTAGACGTGATTTCTAAGTTTATGGAGGAGCAATAAATTTTAATGGCTTCTTGGAAAAGAGTGCATTCTGAATTTGTATAATAATGAATACATATGGTGAAATAGCTTTAGTAAAAACAAAAATCATGTGCTATTTGTAATAAAATGTTACAGGTTCTATTCAGGGATTTCTTTATTTCATTATGTCATCACTTCGGCCCTCACGCCCCTGGAATATTGAAAGGGGCATATTTTGATGAAAGAAAAATTGGATCCAGGATCAGCTGACATCAGTCCTAGTCCAAGCCCCACCAGTTTATGACTGCTGGTGTATCCTTGGACAATCAGCAAAGCTTCCTGGAACATAAACTCCCATCTACTACACGGGCATAGAAACAAGTACCCTGCCTACCCTCACAGGCTTGTTAGCAATCAACTACCAGCCCACAGCCATGTGTATGCGAACAGAAGGCATTCTTCATACAAGCTTCCTTCTTTCCTGCTACAATCATTTCCTTTGAAAATTGCCAATGATATTTTCCTGTTATTTCCTTTCATTATGTGTCTACCAGGGGAACTGAAACTGAAGTAGCCTTTGTCAAATGGAGTTAGTGAGGACAGGGTTCAGGGAAGAAGGCTGTTTCTGTGTTCCCTACCCTCACTTCGCTCACCTCACAGTCACAATCTGCCCTCCATCCAGGACAACACCATTCATTTGGGCTATAAAAATGGCAGCCACTGCTTCATAAAGGGCTGTGCCGTCCATGTTAATGGTTGCTCCAACTGGGAGGACAAATCTGGTCACACGCTTGTCAATCCCCAGATTTTCTTCCAGGCAACGGAAGGTAACAGGCAAAGTTCCAGCACTAGGGGGAGAGGAAGAGAGAGAGGAAGAGTTTATACCTGCTTTAGAGAAGCAAGACAAAGCACAAACTGGAATAACACTGGAAAGTTTTGTTCTTTTTGTTCCAGTCAGGCAATGGGACATGCAAAGAGGCAGTATACTAAGCCAAGTTAAAACTCAGTGAGTTAGAGGTTCAAATTCAATCTTATTAAGACACTAGCGGGCAGAAAAACTATTTTCATTGCCTTGGTTTTGAGATTTACTCAGAGCTTTGAGTTCTCCTTTTTGTCACTATTTTCATGTTGGATTAAACACCAAAACATATCTGACAGACTATATGACTTAGGTTGCAAAAACAATACTATGTCAGCTGGGCGTGGTGGCTCATGCCTGTCATCCCAGCACTCAGGAGGCAGAGACAGGAGGATTGCTGAGTTCGAGGCTTGTCTGGGCTACATAGTGAGCTCAGAGCCAGCCTGAACTACAAAGCGAGACCCTGTCTCAAAAAAAAAAAAAATAAAATACTATGTCAGAAAAGTTTCAGCTGTCAATAGTAAAAGGAGGAATTTTTGAATGACTGGTAGCTTCATGCTGAAAATGCTGTCTCCAACAAAATGACAACACGGGTTGCATCTGGTCCCTTGGATTGCCCTGGGCTGGGCCTGCTAATTTGAAGAATGTTAGGAAAATGTGTCAAGCAATAAAGGGAGGACCTGCAGTTTTGTGCACTTCACCAAGGAAATTTACATGTAGTCAAAATCCTGGATATAGAGCCATTGCCAGCTCTAAGTCTATCCAATGACATGGTGCAGAAAAACATGTGATCTCTAGCTATTCAAAGAGACAGTACAGACTGAGGATTAAACCACATGGCCCAGCCTCAAAGGCTAGAATTCCTGACATGTTCATGAGTCTTCTAAAATCGAAGACTTATAAGAACAAGGGTGGCTGAAAGACAGAATGTTATGCATGGGAGTTGAGTGGATTTGCTTCAAAGTTTAAGTAAAATAAAATGCAGAACATTCAAATGCATGAAAGTGTCTGTGGTACAGTCTCTTCTAGTTCTATTCAAGCGGTAACAAAACAAATTAGAAAACTTCACTGCATATAGCTTTTAGGGGTGTTTTCTCTCTCGCACTTACAATCTTAGACATAGTTACCTTGTTCTACTAGTTAAAACTAGGAGCTCTGACCAGGCTGGGCACAGATGCAAAATTCCCAGTTTCTCAGAGTGGAAAAAAAAAAAAAAAACCCCATCACCCAAGTGAAATGCAGATTCCAGGGTCTACTCAAGACTAAGAAGCCCAGGACTCTAAAACTGGACATGCCCCAATCTGCATCATAAACTGACCTGCAAACCCCTAATATCTTTTCTGGAGCCAGAGTCACCCTACCAGATCAGTCTTTATGATTACAGCTCAGGGTCTGTGAAATGTCTCTTTCGTACATTCAGGGTGAAGAAATGACTATTTAGGGATATCTCAAAAGTAAAAACTTGTAAGCCCACGTGAAAAGCTGGGGCTGGCCTCATTTCCAAAGGGGCGAAGGCTCTGTACCTGGCTTTAGTGAGAAATTAGTGTCCCTTTATTTGTCCCGTCCCTTCCCTTCTCTCTTTCCTAGGACTCCTAAAGGGCTGGCAGGACACTTGGACTAGCTAAAATCCCCATGTGTGTGGCTCTCAGCCTACTGCTGGGATCACTGAAATACGTTATTTTTTATTACGGCATTCATTTTGCTGACATGTCTTCGAAAGGTCTCTAGACAATTACAGAGATTGGGAAAGATGGTTGGCAAGGTATGAAAATAATCTCTATTTCTGTACTGGGTGGATGTTATATTTGCGTCTTACAAATCCACATGACCCAGTCATCCCAAATTGGAATTGTGACTTTTAATGCTTTCCTGGGTTGACAGGCTAATATTCTGCATTGCTTTTTGGCTCCTATCTCAAAGGCCATATGACTATCTTCAAATGTTGCTAATAATGATGTCAGATTCTTGAGATTCGTCTTCTCCAGATTAGTTTTACTAGGAGGCACTGAAGTCAGAGGGATGCACAGGGGCATATCTTGAACCACATTCCCCTCCATCTATTCTTCTCGACACCGGTCTCCACACCCACCGAGAAGAGCCAATCAACCACTGTAGACATCTTCCATCATATGAGGTGCAAGGAAAAAGAAGGGGTACTTGGTCGGACAATTCTAGGTTTTGTATATTTTCCCCCTTGTGCCCTGAAGTTTTGCATTTTTTCCCATTATGGCAAGCGACCCCTGAGTTAATTCATTTTTATTGTTTTTTTTTTTTTTTTTGAGACAGGGTCTCGCTTTGTAGTTCAGGCTGGCCCTGAGCTCACTATGTAGCCCAGGCAAGCCTGGAACTCAGCAATCCTCCTGTCTCTGCCTCCCGAGTGCTGGGATTACAGGTGTGAGCTACCATGCCCAGCTGTTTTGTTTTTTAAGACAGGGTCTCACTTTGTAGTTCAGGCTGGCCCTGAACTCACTATGTAGCCCAGGCAAGCCTTGAACTCTCAGCAGTTCTCCTGCCTCTGCCTTCCAAATGCTGGAATTATAGACTTGAGACACCACACCCACCACAGTGGTATGTGGTACCAGGAATTGTACTCCGGACCTTGCATTTGCCAGGCAGAGGCCAGAATCACTGAGCTAAATCCCCGGCCCACTCCCTGAGTTAATTCTTGGTTCTTGGTATATGATTACTGCCACATTGCTTTTTTTTTTTTTAAAGAAAACTTTACATCAAAGGAAAAAAAACACATTTTAGGTGAAGATTAAACCATATTCTTTCCAAATGCAATACAAAGGTAAGGGAAGAAATGTGTCTAACATTTTCAGTCTCTGTTAAATAACAAGTACTTGTCTTTGACTTAGATACCAGGAGGTACCATCCACAGCCCTTTAAGATTTCTGATGTCTTAAAAATATAATGCAATGAGAGTCTACTCATCCAAAAGAACATCATGACATTATTGAAATACTTTAAAGATCAAAATAACAAGTATACTAAAGAAAATATAAAGTAACATTTTATAGTTACAGGTGGAAGCAACATACCTGGGCAAAACTAAAAGCTAAATACAACAGAAAATATTTACAGCCTTGACTACGTATAAATTAAAAACTATTAGTGGCAAAAGTAATTCTGTGTTTAAGGCAAATGTCAAATGCAGAACTGTGGACATTATTTGTAGCATATGACATGAGTTAATATTCTTATATATAAAGAGGATTTTATGAATATATCTGATAGTATTATTATCAACATTTGAAGATGGTCATAAGCTTTTGAGGGAGGAACCAATGGGGAAAAGGTGAATATCCCAAAGGAAAATACGCTGATCCATACATAATTCAATAGGCAGGCGAAAGAACAGTGAGTGGGAGCACAAAAACATGCTTTTGCCTCATCAGTAATCAAAGATGTACAAATTCAATACGATACTTTTTACCAATATGATTGGAATGCACTGAAGTAACTGACATATGTCCAGAATATCTGACCCTGGTGAGTAGGTGGGGAAGGGCTTACTCTCAAATCCAAGGGGAACATAAAATAATGCGCTTCTCTAAATTGCAATCTGATGATGCATTTTAAAACTGTGCATAACATTTGACTTAAAAAATTCCATTTCTAGAGGTGTGTCTTGAGAAAAATCATCTGACAACGTGGCAGAGATATATCTGTAAGGATGCTGTCACAGCTCTGTTTTTAATAGACTTTCAATGTACACTACTGGATGGAGCAAGGTAGACTTTGTATCATAGCACATAGCAGGGCACTAGTATATAGTTTACAAAATAATAGCAAAAATCAGTATCAATAGGTATAATCTCTCTGCATTGAAGAGTGAAAAAAAAAACAGCAAATAGCAGTCCCCAAGCACATAAAGATTAACTAAAAGGTTGCTATCAATTACCATTTGGAAATAACAATAACTAATTAGTGATATTCATTGTCTCATTCAAAATCATATCCACTGTCTGAACTTCATCACAATGAGCCAATACCTTATTATAATAAGAAAACAAAAGTATACAAGACTGTTTTGAAAAACAAAGATTTACTTTCTCCTCTGGGATCTTTATAAGTAGAGAGGTTTAGCCATAGTGAGATCTATAGAATCAAAAAGGAAAAGAGAAATACTGAAGTGTTTTTCTTTATCTTGGGGAACACAGTGCCAAACCTGGTTCTCAAGATTATATATATTGCAGCTTTCTCTCTGAAAGCTCAGCTTTTATTAAGGTCAACCTCTCATTGATTTTCAAGATGAAAGTCATGATTTGACTTCCCAGCTGGTCACCATTGTGGGTCTGGGAGGTCACATTAAGAAAACCTGAGTGTTTGCTCAAGGGCCTTGGAACAGCAGGCTGCACTGTCAGGGAGGACCAGCTCACTAGCTACGCACCATCACAGGGACAGAAAGAATGTGGCCCTGAGCTGCGGGTGTCAAGGTTTGTTTACCTCCCTATCGCCTATCTTGTTTTGTGACCCAAGGACATACATGCAGAAACAGAACTACTGCAAGGTCAATGAATAAAACTTTTGTTCTCTAAGCTTCTAAATCATCAGGCATCGCTTATGTATTTCTTTTTCTGTTTTGTTTTTGCTAATTTTAGTCCATTAAAATTTTTTAACTGGGGTGTGGCGGCACACACTTGTAATTTTGGAGCTCAGGGAGGTTGATGCAAGAGGACTGCGAATTTAGCCCAGCCAGAACAATTTAGCAAGACTACGTTTTTAATTTAAAAATAAAAAAAGGAGTTGGGATATAGCTCAGTGTGAAGGCCCTGGGTTTAATGCCCAGTACTGCAACATAATTTTCTTTGCATCTGTCTTGGGTCCTTGTTAGCTTCCTATGCAGTGAAACTAAGTTATGAAGGGGGAATTGAGTATCTATCAAGGTCAAGTCAAATAAGTTTACTTAAAATTCAACTGGGACAGAATGATCCATTAGAAGTTCATGCCAAGGTCAAAGACTTGGCTGACTTCTACCCATCTGAAGAAAAAAAAAATCTCACTTAAAGTATGAGCACCTGCTAAAGCTGGTTCTCCTATTCTGGGAAAATTAATTTCCAGGATCTCAATAGAGTAATATTTGGTGATAACACTTTCCCAGTCACAGGTGGGATGTAATTTGCACAACATCCTGTTATACCATTCTAGGAAAAAATAATTTAAAGCTAAACTAAATTAATACTTTATGTACCACTTTAAGCACAGAAATTAATACCATGTATGCATTTAAAAATGTAGTATAAGATCATATTTCCAATACAGTTGCAAACCAACAAACATGCTCTTCCACAGGTTCAGAATTCCTAGAAGAAACCAACAATTCACTTTTTCAAAAAGGATGTTAATAATATGTGAAGTGTCCTCATCGAACACAGTCATGAGAGAATTGTGAGAAACAAACAGAGCAAAGGACCACACAGGGAGTAATGTGAATTTTCTGTACTCTCTACCTGGAAGCAGTGCCCAGAGCAGTTATCCAAGCTTGGAAAATGCCAGCAAAAAAGGAGAAAGGGTTTTTCCTGGTCACTACAAAGTAAATCAAAGGGAGAAAGATGCCCCCATGGATGATGAGACCCACGATCACTGTGATCATGTACATGCCCAGTTGCCTAGCGACCACTTCTAAATCCTTGATAGCAATGATCTTCCCACAGATGAGGCAGGCGATACCCAGGGGAGAGTACCTGAAAAACACAAAAGAAAATGAAAAACAGCATGAAAGAGACCATTATTAGATTCAGAACTTAAATCTGGCCCCTTCTGTGTATGCACCCTGAGGAAAAACCCTTCATTTTCTGCATAAGAAAAGTTTTGCTGAGAGAGGATCATGAGACTCAGTAGATGTTATTTTTCACTTTGGACTAATTGCCTTAACTGAAGTCTGTTTTATGGATCTATGGCACCTGCTCTGTTGAAAAGTTCAAAGGCTGACTTTGTTTTCCAGGTGAGTTTTAGGGCAGAGGAGACCCGCCTGGCCTCTGCCAGCTTTCCCATCTCGCAGGGAACCAATACATTAGAAGTTGGGAAGCAAGGGTTGTGTCTTTGCAAATCTTGTTTGACGCCTGTGTCCTTAGCTCCTTCCGGGGAATTTGGGAATCACTTCTGGAGCTTTTTGGAAATTTATACGCAGGGGTATGTAAATTCGCACTGTCCATGCCTTGGAAGACAGGGAGAGAGGAAAAGAGTCGGCTTCCAAAGCAAGGAAACCATCTGAGCCAAGGAGTCCACTGGGAGAAATGTAGTCTTATGACTCCTAAGCCTGAAAGTACTTTTGCCCCATTTTAACAGTTGTGCTGGACGCCATTCATCGCATTTCAAGGCTGGTGAGTCCCTTCTTCGGCTTCACTTGATTCTTACCACAACCCTCAACGTAGCTGTCCTTATTTTTATCTGGAAAATGAAAAATTATAATCTGGAAGAGCTGAGTCATCAGCCCAAGGCCACAAAACCAGGAAGTGAGAGAACAACAACAGGTCTGTAAAGCTCCGCCATGAGGGGGTTTCCCTTCCCACTCCAGAGCCTTTCCCTCTAGTGAACGATCATAGCTCTTTGTAGATAAGGAGACACTTGGCCATATAACAATTTACCCCATGTACTCATATTTTATATTTCTATGTTATCATTATTATAGAGCTGGAAACTACTTTGGCTTCTACTCTTGGGAAACTACCCATTTTCTCTTTCACGTTGAGTTTATTCATTGCAATTCTGGCTAGATCCATTTTTGTTTTTTAATTCAAGTGGCACTGCTGGGGCCTGAACTCGTGCATACTGTGACATTAGCGAAATTAAAATACTCTTGGAAAGGTTGATACCTCCTTAAAAATTATAAGCATATTTGTAATAAAGACTACAGAGAAAATAAAGTTCCCCAGATAGAGCTCCAGGAATAAAAGAGCCAAGAAAAAAAGAAATATTACCTGCACAGACTTTCTTTCATTTGTACCTAGAGCAAATCTTTTCTTTCAAACGGTTTTTAAAAAGTTGTAAGAGCAGCTTTGAGTTATACATACAATTTCAGAATGCTTTACGTTTTCCCAGCCACATAAAGCTAAACAACCTTGTTCCATGGCTTACTCTCATTTTACAAACATGGACATCAAGGCCTGGAGAGGTTGAGTTCATCTTCACAAGGTTGCTATGAGGGTTAAACTTTGGAACATGTATACGAGCACACTGTTTAAAAAAAAAAACCCTCCTTGTTCCTTCTGGTACCATTAGCTATTGGATTCCTGATAAAACAATTCTGTATAGGTACTGTTTTCACATCTAGATCCCATGTCCTCTTATTAACCATGTTTTATGAGTCAAGTCTGTTAGTGAGGCTTTCTAAAACATCTCACCGGCTGGCAGATATCTTTCCAGCAAAATATTCTCTCAAGAGGAACCTTGCCCTGAAAGAACTGATTTGTGAGGACAGTGATAATGACATTAACGTAGTTACATTTCTCTGATGAACATGGAGGCTCAGCTTCATCTGTTTCTCTTAGAAGTGGCTCTGTTGGAGAACTGATTCTCTAGACATCATGAAGTTTGGAACAGACCTTCTGCAATGTCATCAAACTCTTACCTTCCCCACCATTTCACGTTTTCTCAGTGCACCCAGAGTCAAAGCATCTCATTAATCAACAAGACTATCCCAGGGGCCAGCACTCTGTTGCTCAGGTTGCAATAACTGAGCAAGATGTGCCTTCCTATGAAGCCAGAAAGCATTTGTCTTCATAAACCGAGAGATCACTTCTTACCCACACACCAATCACCCTTTAAAGATGTCCAGAAAAATACAAAGATGAGATGTTTTAAGTGCCATTCAATTTTCCTTTGTTTCTGGGTCAAGCAATTTGTAGAATGGAGAGAAAATGTTTGCAAGGCTGTTTGCCAAGGAGACTCGCTAGAGAGGTCCCTGGAGAAGGATTTTGAGCTTGAGCCAAGTGGTCTAGACAAGGGCAGGAGTTTACCTTCAGAGCATGCAGCTTTCTGGGGAAAATCAAGAACTTCTACTGTAAATGGAGGGTGTTACTCAAAAGCGAGGAGGTCAAGTTTGAGGTTAATAAATACTGAATGGAGCAGCCTGTGTCCATCCAAGCACTTTGGTCTCCAGGACCAGTGTGAACATTAACTGCGACAAGGAAAGAGCTTTTGTTTCTAGGACGCCTTTTAGAGCCCTTAGTCCTCTGTAATTGTTTTGCAAATAAGAAAGAAGTCTCTACTCAGAAGCTAGGGCTTCTGAGTTCCTTGTCAAAGAATTATCTCACTGCAAATAACATTCCGTGCAAAAGGAAGAGCAAATGCTCTGGATCTACAATTCTGAAATGAAGCAAACAAAGAAAGCCGCAAATCCAAATGTACAGAAGCTCAGGGATCCATTGAGAACAGTACAACCAAAGGAGAGCCAGTAATGGATGGCCTTGTTTCTCAGGCTCTAAGACACGGCCGCGGATTGAGCCAGGAGGAGGGAATGGCTTCCGGGGTGCCTCTACGTGGTCGTACTCTCAGGGACCCACTGTTTCCAAGGCCACAGTTCATCCACGACCGGCCTGCATCTTTTTCACAATTTCACATCATCCATTCTAGCCTCCATTCTCCTGGAAGCTCAGCTCCTGTCAGCCTGAAGTCTCCCTACACGCACATACACACACACTCCCGGTCCCACAGACACAAAGTCATCTCCAGCACTCAGCACACCCAGGGCTCAGTCCACATGTCTTGACTCAGGGACCAGCCGCGGCAGATCACCCTGGCTCTCTGTTCACAATGCGTCTTCCCTGGGCTCACCTTCTAGGGCTGCCCTTAGGATTTTGATATTTTAAATATGCTCCCAGGTAACCCGATGTACCTGGAAACTAATATTTCAGGGAACAAAAATCTCATCTTCAGACCATGAGATGTAGCTTAGCTACTGGAAGCCATTTACTTTAGTTCTGCTTTATTCGGGACCTGTGAGGTTAAGGCTTGGGACAAGATGGTAGGACAGACACATGGGGCATAATCAAAGACTCAAGAACAGCCCATCTCTCCAAGCAGCGCCTTAACCACCCAGCCACGACTACGCAAGTCAGCCCTTTATTCTGATGCTCAGAAGCTCGCATTGCCGCTGCCTCCGTTGGAATACTCCCCCTTCACCAAGCTGCCTGCCGCCACTCTGCAGGCCTTCCCGCCGTCACTTCCCGCACAGCCCTATCTGTCCCTCACTGTCCTCACGCCCCTCCCCCGGCGCTGCTCTCACAGCTTTCAGCCCGGCAGCACTTGGTGCTGTCTAATTTCCTCTTTACCTCTGGTTAGCCGGCTTTTTGTCACTGTAACCAAATACTTGAGAAAACCACCCCGAGGGCAGAGATTTCATTTTACTCATGGTTTCAGACCATGTTTGGAGTGAGAGGCTCCAGGGCTGAAACGCTGTGGCTGAAGGACCTGGCAGGGAAGAGCTGCTTGCCTCATGGCAGCAAGGAAGCCGAGAGAGGGGCAGAGCCGGAGGGGAAGGACTTGGGGGCGGTTAGAGTCCCCAAGGTCACGCATGCTCCCATGATCCACTCCTTTTCCTAAGCCTGTTTCCATCACCTCCCAGTAATGACATCAGGTTATGATCTCATCTGTGGGTTAAGGAACTTGATGAAGTTAGAGCCCTCATGAGCCACTCAGCCCTCTGGGCTCTACTTCTGCACACTGCTGCCTGGGGATCGAACCCATAGTACCTGAGTCTTGGGGGGATCTCTTCATAACTAAGCCATAACAGCTTCCTTTTGCTTTTCTGTCTCTTCTCATTAGAATACACAGGAACCCTTTGTTGCATTCGTCATTATTTAACCAGTGTTTCCCATCATTCTTGGCACAGATTAGAATATTTATTGAGTGAAAGAATAGTGGTGTTGATAAAGATTCTTTGTTTGATCAAACTTTAGTCGGATTTCTCAACCTTCTGGGGCCTTCCTTATACTTCCTTATAAAACTGACTTTTAGCAAAGAACCCTGCTGAGTCAGTTAAGCAAGAATCCCCAGCCCCAGTCGGATTACCCAGCATCTCTGGTCAGGTTCGTCATCCACAGTCACCCACCAGATGATGCCTGGTCCTGGTGGCTGTGTTCAGCTAGAACCCTGCAGAGTCAGATTAGTCAGATCCCTCTCACTCTTGGTGGCGATCAGTGTCACTGAACAAGAATCTCTGCTTCGTCAGTGTGTTTACATGGCTGGGGTGATAAACTGGTAGCAATGTTTAGAAGAATGGGCAAAGACTTTATTTCCTATCTTATGTTTTTATAGTGGGAGATGATGAAAGGTTTTACTTTCTCTTTAAGTCTTTCAGATTCCCAAAACAAAATTTTGGAAGAACTCTGAAAAAAAAAAAAAATGAGGATATGAAAACCACTGCAAAACGAAGGGCTTTTCAAGCTTCTTAAAGAAGTCACAAACAGAGCTAATAGAGAACGTAGATTGTGTTGATGACAGCGGTCCTAACGAGGCAACAGAGTAACACCAACTTGCAGAAGTGCCGAGAGAGCTCCCAGCACCAAGAACATGTTCCCTGCTGGTGATTCACAATCTCGATCGCTTCTCACAGCAATGCTGGATTCTGTCATCATTTCAATTGAAGGGTGAGGGTACTGGGGTTTAGCACGCGTCTAGTTTGCCTAAGGTCACACAGCCTGGGGACCTTGGATTCTCTCCCATCTGAAGTCAGAAAGAAATTGAGTCAAGCACCACTGTGCACAGCGCCATGGCACAGGGCAAGTCAACTTCTGTGTTTCTCATGTGAAAAATGGACTGATGAAAGTGCCTGTGCTCGGTAGCTAAGACTATAGGAAAAAGTGCTTTAATTCATTTAAGTATCTGGGATAATATGAAGGGCAGCTGGAATTGGGTACATCTTAGATATGATTTAATAATCATAACATTTCCTCAATAATGTATGGGCTAATACATATACAGTACCAGCAATAGTACTGAATATATATCAATATTTAATAATCTGATATTATAATTTAATAACTATTATCTTTTTATTTTTTAACTGTTATTGCTATTCTTACTACTGCATAGAGAGGAATACCAAAAAATAAAAACAAAACAAAACAAAAAAAACCCTGATTGTCTCAGCTTTGAGTGGTCAGTTAAAGAGTGGCTGGCTTTTTTACACAAAATATCATACACATCATTATCAAACATGAGGCAGTTAAAGAATGAAAGGAATGTGTAGATCAGGCGTCGCCTCCATTCCCACCCTCTTGACCATCTGCCTAGATGAGGTAAACTCACAGCTGTCAGGCATCATTCCGGAAGCTCATCCCTGCCTTCCAGTGTCTGCGCATCCCCTGAGAGATGAGGCTACACTGGTGGAGCTTTGGTTCCAATGCGTGGGAAATTGTAACTCCACACCACCCTCCGGCCTCAGGGAGAAGGGAGGCCACACTTTACCCCACACGCCCATCAGATTTCCAGAGATTCCCTTCCCTAAGATTTGGCTTGGTAGAAATGATATAGGTGTAGACGAAGGAAGAAATCTGCACACATGCACATCATCAGTGTCATCTTCCGAGCAAGGATGTACATTCCATGAGAAATTCTAGGAAACAAGGGCAGATCCTAGTACTTAAGAGACATATTCTGTCTTATGTATTATTATGTATTATTCTCTCCCCAGACTTGTATGGATCTGAAGGTCTTAAAAGAGAGTTTGTGCAGCATCACCGCATCATCTGAATTCCTCACAGAGGAAATACAGTGGTGCCTCAGTTCACGAACTCATTTCTCTGCACAACTCTAGTCACAAACCAAATTGGAAAAAAACTGACTCAGATTTCCTCCTAAAGTCAACACTGAGCCTAAGCAATGGTTTGGATTCAGTTCTTATCCTGTTTGGTTTGCCACCAGAATCAAGGAAAGAACTAAGTTCACGTATGGATTTAACACAGTATTCAGAAATCTGGCTTTGTTATATCCTCTTCATTCAGCTTTGGAAGTTCATATGAGTCTAGGAATCTATCCATTTCTTCTAGATTTTCCATCTTCTTGGAATATAGATTTTTAAA
>PVIC010004653.1:24249-61551 GCA_004025085.1 Thryonomys swinderianus
TGTATTGTTCTCTTTGTCTCCACTGCGTTAATTTCTGCTCTGATCCTTATAATTTCCTCTCTAGTATGTGCTTTGGGTTTGTTTTGCTCCTCTTTTTCTAATTGTCTGAGGTTCATCATTAGATTGTTTATTGCAGTTTGCTCTATTTTCCGAGTGTATGCATTCACTGCTATGAATTTCCCTCGCAGAACTGCTTTCAGAAATCTGGCATTGTCTGGGAAGATGATTTTGGACTTTGTAGCCTCCAGAATGGTAAGCAATACATTTATATTATTTACAATTTGCTCAGATGAAATATTTCATTATAACAGCTGAAGCGGACTGAAACAATGCTCTTACTTAAAAAAATGGAGAAATCTGTCTTGTTGTCTCTCTACCATGCGAGGATACTAAGAGAAGTTGGTCATTCACATCCTAGAAGTGGCCCCTCAGCAGAACCTGGCCATACTGGTAGCTGATCTCAGACTTCCAACCTTCAGAGCTAAGAGAAACAGATTCCACCCTGTCCAAACAACCCAAACAATCTATCGTACTTCATTACAGCAGTGTGTACCAAAACAGACAACAAAACCCATTCTCAACTCAAAGCAAATACAAATAAGTTTGTTGTACATCAAATGTGGCCTAAGGGTCATCATTTGCTGACACCTGTTCTAGGGGAAGCTCAAAAAAAGGGCCCAGTCCTTTCTTAAATATTTTTCTGGAGAGCCATTTGACATTTCACACCTACTCTTTCTTCCTGGGAGGGCTCCAGTACACTTTGGGGGCCTCAAGGTCATCTCATACCCAACTAATATGAAGTAAGAACAAAAGCACTTACCACATGATCATGATCACTAACTTCATTACAATCTCATTCAGAATGTTGAAGAACTCCACCATCAGCTTGGCCTGCTCGCCCATCTTCCCCATGGCAATGCCAAAGGCAATGAAAAACCCTATCAGACCTGTTGGATGAATCAAATCACACAGGAGAACAATTTATAAAGTATGTTTTCTTCTCCCTGGTTCTTTATCATTTTTCCCACGTGCAGCAGTTCCCAAGTTACCACCACTTATTTGTAGGCTAAGTGGTGGTAACTTGGGATAAACTACATTCCTATGGTGATTTGAGCTCAGTCCTCATATTCCATATCAGCACTAAATTGCACTAGGTCTTGGACCAAGTACAATACTTAACCTTGGGTCCTCTTATTTCTGTGTTAGCTTTTCCTCATCACCTACACTTGAGGTCCTGGGAAAATGCCCTGCAATATAGTTCCTCCCAAGAGTAGGCCTGGCTTTTCACTCTCCAAGAGATTGTTCCATACCACCCAAGTCAGTCCTTTCCAATATCCTCCTCAGTATCTTACCCTGACTCACCCAGAAACTGGGGCTCACGATGTGGCTAACAGATATTCCCAGTGCTGCCTGGACACTGCTGGATTTCTGTTTGACAAGAACCATGTGCTCCCCACTCCTGACCCATTATTTCCTATTTTGGGGCCCCAATTCTGATGACTTACATGGATTATAAGTGAATGGTTCTGTACCCTTGGCTATAAGACTTTGCTTGTCTACCTGACGTTTTCTCTGACCTTAAAGCACATGCTATCATGTTACGTCTCTCCCTCCATCGTCTTCCCCACAGCTACCCTGCCCCAGATCAGCAGGCCCTCTGTATTCTTAGTCCCTCCATATTATATCCAGTTTTTATCCCATCCAGGTGTGCTTGGAATCTTGACTTGTGTCAGATGAACTGTAGCATTGCAATTTGATTCTCTTAGAGGAGAACTCCTTCCCTCTGAACCCCTAAAGTCACCCTTTCCTTAGTCACTGAAAATGACCACATTCACCACACTAAGTAAATGTCAACCCAGATTGATTAACTCCCCGTTGCAGGATCCTGTCTTCAGCACAAAGTACCGGCCCTCACACTCTGGATTGCCGATACACATACTTCATGTTTAGTATCTTCCTTCCTAGCTCTTAGTTGGCTATTTTGACAAGTGAGTTACTGGCTCAGGAAGGCATGGACTTACTGAATACTAGACCCCTGTCAAAGTGGATGACTTCTGTAGTATCAATTGCTCAGTATGTGATGCAAAACAATAAATCTGACTATAGTCGCAAGAAATGGCGACTATTGATTACTTCATTAATAGCACTTGAAAAATATAAGAGAAAATGCTCAAGGTCTTAAGTTTCAAGGACTTGGAATGAGAAAGCTCCTGCTGGGTCAGCAGACTTGAGCACATCTATGAGTCCAGAAGAGAGATTTTTAAATTAACAACTGGAGTTGATGTGAGCAATTGCATTAGAGCCCACAATTGGCTCTGGAAGGTTTTAGGAGAGAAATAGATCCTTAGTGATGTGAGAGGCAGAGCCTCTTCATTTATTTGGGTGCTCAATCTTTGGGACTTTCCAAAGTAAAAGAGCAGAAAGATAGGAAAACGAAAAAGGCCACCTTCTCCACCAATGGAAGATCATGGAAAGAACCTTACTTTAGCCATGACTGGTAAATGGGAAGTTTTTCAACAGTTCTAACTTCCCAGTGCCTTGATCTACACTTGGATAGACACCCAGTCAGCTTGTCATTTCCCTCTGTAAACATTGCCTAATTGAAATCACTCACTGGGGTGGGGGTGTTCCACTTGAACAAAGGCCTCTTACACTTGGTTACTGGAGTTGAAAGAGTTGCAAGTTGTGTTGAAACTCCCCAGCACGGCCAAAGGTCATGTGATTTCCTGGAATCTACCAAGTCTGAAATGACCAGGATGGGACTGATTCACTCCAAAGGCTTGGTCTCTTTCAGAGTGTGGGGGGTACTGTGACAAAGAAGGCTGGGTCTTCATTCATAACCTTCCAGAAGAAACAGAGAGAGTTGAGAAGGTTCTGGAAGGGTCACAGATATCTGGGCAGTGAGAGAAAGAGCTGCTGAGTATGTTTGCAAAATCTCCTTCTGGGGATGTGGGTAGCTCAGTGGCAGAGGGCTTGTCTAGCATGTGCAAGGCATAGGTTCCATTCCCAGTACCAAATACACACACACAAAGACACTTTCCTGAAAGTTCAGGCTCAAAACACTCATAGAAACTCTCCCACTTTCTGACTTTCAACACTGTTGATTAATCTTTCATTGCCTGGTAACCCAGGAAGCTTATCTCCTCCCTGTCTCTCTCACTCAACATGCTTTCTTCCAGGCCAAACTAAAAGGACCCATTTCTGCCTCTCAGTCGAGGCGGGGGGCAGTTTTGCCCCCTCAGCCTCTTTCTCTCTACCATCTGGGTGCGTGAAGAGGAAGGCCACTACACTCAGAACAAACACATATGATACCCAATTATAATCTGAGTTTCAGATTCACAGTGAATCAATTTTCTTCGTGTGATATTTGAGAAATAAAATAAAAAGTTGTTACTTATCTAAAATTTAGATTTAACTAGCCAGTTGCATTTTTTTCTGGCAACCCAAAGAGATGATTGATCTAGATGACAAAGAAAGGAAACACTGAGTGTATCTGTTTCTCCACAGCTCTTACCTGAGTCCTTAGAAATCCCCTTAGTTTTTGCGTAGAAATCCCAATTTCCTGTTTCTTTCATTCTATGGATGAAGAAGTCCCCCTTTTTTTTTTTTTTGTCATGGGGACACCGTTCTAGTTGTGGATGTGGATTTTGGAGGGGAACAGGCCCCCAAAATAGAGATGACTGGGAGAAAATGAACCAACTGGAGCTGCTTACGTGGGGGAAACGCCATGTCCCGCAGCTCTGTTTGCTGACTCAGCTCCTCAACTCACCACCCATTTTACTAATGAAATCACAGTGCATCCAAATAGAGCACAGGACAGGCACTGTTGTGCTTCCCAAGCACAATCTCGTTTAATCCTCACAACAATCTACCACCCCTTCTCCACTTCACAGCTGAGGTTTAGAGAAGTTGAGCGACCTACCCAAGGTCAGGAAATCAGGAGTGGCCCACAAGGCTCAAAGCCCAAATCGGTCTGGCAATAGAGAAGCTCTGGGATGGAATGCTAAGGAGTTCCTAGGCTGGGAGAAAGGGCTTACTGGAATCCCAGAAAGCTAAACAAGCCCCTTCCATCCTTATTTCAATGCTTTACAATATGGGTAGCTTTATCTTTGTTTACAGATGGTGAGAGCTGCGAAAGGACGTCATACTTAGCACAACAGCGGTGCACAAATGCAGCTCAAAAATGGTTTAAGAAGTGGAAGAAATGGAGAAATGTGACTTGATAACGTGGGAGGTCACAGAAGGTGACTTGCCAAGATCATACAGACAGTCAAGGAATGTGCCCAGCAAACGTCAGCCCTTTTCTCTTTTCCTATGCTAGACCTTTGGCCTCTAAGTGCCCTGAGGTTCTGTCTTCTGTCCATCTCTCCTCCCTCTCCCTTCACATTTTTACAAATTGATTTTATTAATACATTTTATATACACATCATGATCACAATCGACATTGAGAGTTTGTACTAGTATACAACATGACTTAATTCTCATTTTTTCCCATTCCCTTGGCCACCCTACAACCTCCTGCCCCCTGTATACATAAACTTTATTTCCTTTTTTTTTTCTTTTTAACCATCAAATGTTTTCTTTCCCTTCTTTACTTACTCCTACCCCCTTGCTCCCTTCGAGTATTTTCTATTTCACATATCTATCCTACATTTTAAAAGGTTCTTGGCTCCTCTTGGCCTTCAAATTGCTCCTCAGAAGAGAGCCTCCTGCTCCACCTAGAGGACAACAGAGTTATCAGCTTTCAAGAAAGGAGCAAGGGAGGCTGAGGAGTCCAGAGTTGCTGAATGAGCCACTGAAAAGCGTGGCCATCGTGATAAAAGGGACTCAGGCACCAGCCCCAAGAAGATGAAGCTTGGACCACCAGTTTGCCTACCTAAGACGTTCATCCCATCCTTGAACTCCAGGCCCTTCTTGAGAACCATCTTAGTTTCCTCGGGGGCCTCTGTCACAGTCTCGTTCAACAGGGAGACGACTGTGCTGCTGGCATTGGCCTCCTCTGATGGAGGGGCCACCAGGACTTTCTTTGTCACTGTTTGAATCTAAAGGAGTTTAAAAGAAAAGAAAAGAAAAGAAAAACAAGATCATAAAGATGAGGTTTAGTCTAAAAGGTCAACAAAACCTGGCCAAAATATTTTATATTGAAAATAGTTAACAAATGCCCAAACAACGTTATGAAAATTGAAGACTATTTTACACTTGTTCAATAAAGTGACATTTTACCATAAATATACAGTTGTATCCAACTGTCCTTATCCTAAACAATGGCAGAATTTATAAAATTAGCTTGTAGTGTATCACAAGGACTGCGATCTAATATAAGGGACACAAACTTAAAACGGGGGGATGGATGTCATTTCCTTTCATTGTCATGACTGTACCTCGGTGGCCTGGGCTCGGTTTTGAAAGTCTAACTTGGATGCTTCTTGGAATTGTGATGCTCAGCTAGATGGTCTTCTGTGCCTGCTGGAGAGCCATCACAAGCCAGCTCTCAGGCTGGGCTCCCTCCAGAACCAGGCTCCGCTGGGGATCTCTGGGCATCCAGAGTGACAGAGGCAGCAGCCACCACGGTGGGAGCACTTGCTTGTATTTTGGATCCAAATGCAAGTTGGGAAAATGGCCATTCCTTCCGGGAATCTACACCAGCCAACCCTTGTTCAGTGTTTTCCAAGCTTGCAGATGGCTCTCAAAGAACCTCTCTCGCTCTTCCTCGACACCCACGGCAGTGATCCTATTTTGAAAGGTGTCAGGCACCCTGAGCACAGACTACTGGAGCAACTCACATCCGAGCCCCCAAGCTCATCATCTCTAAATGGGATTAACATAGAATTCATGCAGAATCCTAGAATGTCGGCACTGGCATGTAGAAGGTGACAGATGGCGGAGCCCTGAATAGACGTGGAAGAGGATGCACGGAGAAGTCAAGTGACTTTGCAGACGTCAGCTGTTAGCAGAGCTGGGATGTCGCTTCCAATAGCTACATGCACCTGCATTTGTATGGTGAAGGTTCTTCCCACTCCCAGTACTGTAGGGCAAACTATGTGGACCCGACCCTCCTGCAGCTGGGTGTGACGGGCAGCAAAGAACAAAGGTAGTGTTCTCGTAGGTGAGGCGGGTGTCTCATTCCCAGCCCGGCCATGTGCACTGATGCAGCAGAAAGGATGCCCACGGTCAGCTGTATGAAAGAGCAGGCACCTCCCTTGGCCCTTGCTCTGGGCAGCCGTGGCATGAAAAAACAGCATAGGAATGATCAGCACGGAAGTCACAAGTATAGCAGAGTCATGCGCCCAGGGAAGAAAGCTGGTCAGCTGTCCTGAGAACGGTAACAAAGACAAATCTCAGGGGAACTGGAGAAACAATCATGGATCTAAATGTGGCTTTCAGGCTCAGGGAAGAGGCCACATGCTATGGATTTTATTTGTATCTACAACCTCTTAGCAGTAACTAACCAAAGGGCAGACTCTTAACCTGACAGTAGATTGCTGCTTAGTTACTGAAGCAGGGTTCAAATGACTTGTTTGACTCCATAATCCGGCTTCCAAACAGCACAGGACAGGGGTTCCAGTTGAAGCTGAAGGAATTCTGGATTCCCAGGGCCTGTCAGGGTTGTTCAACTCCACCTGGGTACCAGTTCTAGTCTATCACATCCCATCCATCCCCATCTCTCTCCTTAAAAATGACAAAGCCTCCTGACTTACCTACCTATCTTCCTTCTTGTCCACCTACCATCAGTTGGAAAGTATGGCTACCTATGGCTCCATCTATATCCACAGCTGCTGGATTGATTTTTTAAAAAACAGAATCTGTCACTTCCCTGACTCAAACCCTTCTGGAGTAGAATGCACATCTGACAACGGCCTGAGCTGGATTTCCCTTCCTTTTACTGGATACTCCTCATTCTTCACAGAACAGCCTCCCTTCTCCTCTCTGAATGCACTAAATACTTTCCACCTTCTGCCACTCAGCTCAGTGCCCTCTCCCAGCTCTTCTCTCATGTTGTTCATTCTGACCCCACTGTTTCAGTTTGGACATCTCCCTCAGTTACTACTGAGTCCATTTGTATGCAGCCTCTGGGCCTCACAGCTTTTAAGTTTCTTGTGTGTTCACCTGGCTTAGACCAGGCTCTCTCCTGCCTTTTCAACATACACAGGCTCCACAGGGTTGGGCTTTCCTTGTGGTGCCTCTGGTAAGGCAAGGAGCCTAGCAGTCAGCAGGACTCACGGCACTGGCTGGGTCAACACACGGCAATCACTGAATTCGTGGGAGGAAAAGATCCCACGTGGTTCCTGTTGCTGACCCTGATTTAAGGTCACATATTACTGCCAGTTACTCACTTCAAAACCTTACAACTGAGGCCTGCGGATCTAGCTCAGTGGTTCTGGCGTCTGCTTCGCAAGGGCAAGGTCCCTAGTTTGATCCGCGGTACCAGAAAAGAAAACTTACGACTGAGCAACATGTGGCAGGCCTTCCTGCCCCCCTGCTTTTGAAGACTCAGAGATTTGATGTAACCAAGTCATGCCCTGCTGCCATGGGTGAGGCAGCCTCCATTCTGGGGACAGCTTAGCTTCTTCTGCTCTCTGATCCCTACTCTGGTCAGAAAGCCCTCATCACTCAAGAAGGATGATTTAAAATCACTCCCTGTCATGCTTCATCGACATGGAAATGACCTCTTCTGTATGCTCTCTTTTGGGCAATGCCATGACACTGAATGGCCTCCTCACCTCGAGACCTCCTTGAAACCCTCTGTGTCACTCTTACGGAATGTATACCCACCTTTCCTTCCCTAGGTAGGAGATTAACTTTACACTGCCATTCCTCAGACTGTCTGAACCCAAAGGGACCCTGACTGAGCTTAGCTGGGGCCTAAGACTCCATGCTCATATAACTTGTACCTGTGAAGTGATGGAATCAAGGTGGGGCTGGCGTAGGGAACGGCATGGTCCTCCATCCCAGGTTTGCAGACAGTGCCTCTTGCCATGGGTCGCTATGAGCAAAGGTTGCCCATCGACAGAAAGGTCCCCGCGTACGAACATGATCCCCAAACTCACACCAAGACCCAAGCAACCACTCAAAGACTTGGCTGTTTCTTGGTCCTGCCTTCTAGGTGTTTGGACAATGATAAAGAGATCAAGCCTGCGGGCTTCGATCTGTCCTTTTCAGGGCCTCTCATCTCAACCTTCTCCTGGCTCACTCGCAGGAGCTACAGCTCCAGAGTTCGTTCTACAAGATCAAGAAGATACTTGGCAGCCAATTGGGTCTATTGCTTCAAAGCAAGCCATTTCATCCTTCTGCTCTGGTTAGCAGAGCACATGATTCAAGGGGGCTACATCAGCACCTCCTTCTCCATTACTTCTAGTCACTCCTCACTCTACTCCCCTGCCTAGAACAGTTTCCTTCAGTATAGGTCCATGCCCACTGTTCAACCAAAATAGCACTTAAATCTTTTTTACAGTTTTATTTTGTTAATTGTCATAAAAACGGTACACATAGGGTATAATGTGATGTCTCACTATAAATGTGCACCCTGTATAATAATCAAATTACATTAATGTCTCCATCATTTCCAGCACTTGCCATTTCTTTGTAAAATAGTATTTAAAATCAGAGATAACCTCCTGACCCAAAGTAATCTGGGTTCTGCAGGGATTGGCAATTGCATTTTAGGGACAGCTGGGAATACAGACTTTCCTCTAAGATGCTTGTCTCCTAAATTTATTTTTTTCTGTGATTTTCTGGAAATGGCTAATCTAGCTTAGTCTCTAGCTGGGCTGCTGAGAACTGAGGCGTGTTCTAACGTAAACTTGCTGTGGAGGTAGAAAACAGGCCAGTTATGAGTGGGCTCTAGGCAGCTGACTCAATGGTTCTACTCAGCAGGATCGTTTGCTTTTTAACATCCCAAGTTTTAAAAAATCCCATATGCATGTATGCACATGGTAGGAATATATACTGCCAATGACTTCTATAGTACTGTTTTGCAACATTCAACGAATTCTAAGTATGAAGCTTTTTTCAAGACATTTCTACATCTAGTAATTCATTATTCTTTAAGAATATTATGTGATTATAGAAAAGAAAACGACCCTTTTGCACTGCGACACAAGAATGCCGAGAGGCATTGTGGTATGTAAGATGTGGCACTGCTTGGGTTGAATTTGCTTTAGAAGTCATGCACACACGCATTCATGGGAGAGAAGATGTACGATAAGAAACAAAATTCTCAACATGAGTAGCTCTTTGGAGGGGCGATAAGAACTTCTCGTTTTTATTTTAGGTACTTCTGTACTATTCAGCCTTTCCAGTTCCACACATACCATTCAAATCCACAACTGAAAAATATATATATTAAGGCCTAGGATCCATTTTGGAAGATAGTAGATTCTATAGAGTAGTTATATTTTTTTAAAGTGCTTCCCATAGTCTTACTACACTGCAAGACTGAAAACCACTAGGCATTTCCAAGAGTTGTGAGCACAATGGATAAAAATGTTCTTGTGGATGACTCAAAGATAGGAACTTAAAGAAAAGGAAAAGAAGGATGACAGGAGATCTCAGAGCAAAGAGATGTTATGTAAGCAGGAAAAAGGGGGCTTTAAAAAAATACCTCAAGATTCCAACACAAGATCCTACCCCAGACCATGTCACACAACCTAGGCTTAGACAAAAATAATTAAGTATTAAGACCCAGAGCAGTCTAAGCTACCACTTCAGTAACTTAGATGGTAGGTGAAGACAGACCACACAAATTTCAGGTTACCTGTTGGAAACAGGCTTGGACCAGGTTTTCTGGGAAGAGATTTCGGATAAGATCCAAGAATGCATCCAGGCTGGAGACTTCATCATTCTTTTTCCCAGGTCCCAGTTGCTTCTTGAGTTTGGGGTTCCCAGGGTGGATGGCCAGCACCAGGATGACACCCAGCACAGCAGCAATGACAGTCGTGGACATATAATATACCATGGCTCTCGTACCTAAGCGACCACTGGCTTTAGCATCCAGGCCTGACAACCCTGCGTTGAAAAGAAACCCAGAAGGATTAAATCCGTTATGTATCTACTAATGACCCATTCATTTCTCCACATCTGTAACCCTTGGCTTCTTATTACCCGAATGCATGCATAGTTAACTAAATCTAGTACTAAATATTGGACCATTTCTACAATTTGTAATGCTATTTCTCATGGATATTTTTAAGATTCTTGAGAACTGGAGAAAGCAGACAATTGTCCATCTCAGAATTTGCAACTGGTTGCTTGCTGCATTTCTGTCAGTCCGTGAGAGTGAGTTAAAGGTAAAGAAGATACTGAGCTTTGATTGTGAGGTGATGTCCTTTCCGTTGTGCATCCTTTCTTTTATGGAGTGATGGTGCTGGTACATGCCAGCTTATTAGCATCACTTAATGTCTTGACACAGGAAAAGAAAGAGCTGGTAGATCTAAGCGAGGCTCAGAATGCCTTCTGAATACCTCACTAGTTACTGAAATGCAGAATCGGAGAGTGAGGGCTGAGCCCAACCTTCTCGTCTCTCTGAGGTGAAGCATTATGTTTCTCACTTCCCAACCTCATGTAGGGATCAGAACACACATGCACGAAGCAGCTGCCAGTGGTTAGAGGAAATTCCAAGTGAGTCACAAAAACTCCGACCTCACTGGGTTTTTCTTCCAGTTGTTTTTTTTTTTTCAACTTGTCCACTTCCTGATTTCAGTTCCTTCTTTGACCAGACAAAGAGAGATTTAGCATCTTTCTGCAGATCCATCCTCTTTGCTCTGGGGGAGAAGTCATTGATGTGAACTTCTCTGAAACTGACCAACAAATGACTTTTTTTTTTTTTAAACAAACTGTGCTTTAATTCTAGCCAATGAAAGTCAGGCTTCCTGACGAGTTTGGCCTACATACAATCTGGCCAACAAATGTGGAGCATATTTTCTCTGGTTTGGAAGGAACCAATTGAAGCAAAAGCATAATTCACTCAACCTAAAGACGATTGATAAGACCCCACAGAGACCCTGAGCACTTGATCCTGAGCTCCAGACATTCTAGTCACTAGGTTTAATGGTCATCTCGCTGCGGGACTTTAAAACAACCGGGAGCAACATCTGGATCTCTTGGAGATACTGGAACTTCACTTCCTACATAAAGTAGTTGGCTCAGAAAGTGACTTGTCAAGGTCACAAAGCTAAGTGGCACCCATATATGGAGCAAGGCCCAGCTTCCCATTCTTAACTCGAGAGCTAGACTCTCAACACTCAACAAAGGCTCTGCTGGAGCAGTATTATTTGATAAGGGGGAAATTAGCAGTATAACCCTGTGTCGAGGGGTAAAATGCTCTTAAATATAATAATTAATCCTTTTAGCCAAAATAAGTAAGCCTGATACTACACATTAACATCCTGCCTTAAAGTCGAAGGGCTTTCATTTTTAACGTTTCATTTATTTTTAATGCTTACCAATCTCCTTGCCAAATTAGAGACAATGTCCTTTTCCATTTGTTACCTTTATCAGTTTCTGAACAAAACATACTTTAGAAAATTGAGAAGGTATACATTAAAAATTAAAATCACTAGAGATATCACTTTAACATGTGGCTGTTTCCCTTTTATCGTTTGTGGTTAGAGAAAAAGATGGCCCAACCAACAGATGGCAAGCATTTCTTTCTTTTGGGACTGATTATCCTCATTTTAGAGACAAAGAAACCAAAGCTTTGAAGTCAAATGACGTACATGAACACGTTCACTCACTTAGCCAAAAGCAGAATCTACAGACAACCTGACAGCTAGCATAGGACAACAACTGCCTTTGGAAAGACTCCAGACAGTTGATCTTACCTGTGATTAAGCTGGAGATGATGAGAGGCAGAATGAGCATCTTGAGCATCCTCATGAGTATGTCTCCCGGGAAGGCTATCAACATAACCACATCAGGGTGGATGGGAGAGGCCAGGCGAAGAAGCCCTCCACAGACTGCCCCCAGGATGACACCTACAAGAAACAAGGAAAGGGGGAAAAGCTGAATTTATTTTTTACCCTAGTCAAATCAATACACATGCCTTCCTTTTTTGGTGACACTGAGACCTTTCTTGAATAATATATAATAAAAACATCAGGTGAAAATGATTTGACAACTAGAAAGAGGGCTTTCTATAGATCCAGACATTGCAACGAGCAGCACTGGAAGAATCAAGGAGAGCCTTCTAAAGGTGAGGCAGAGATGACATGGCTCCAAGCTCTTCAAAGATACTCTAGCATCAGAGACTTTTCAGCAGAGACAGTGCCTCGTATGACTTTGCTTGTCAGCCCAGGTCTGGCCTCGTGGCTTGGCCATTACGGGTCATTCACTTTAATTGGAGGCCAGACAACATGTTCGATTGACCAAACTACTGCAAATCCCCACCCATCTATCCTCCAGATCTGTCCTTGGTTACCAGGTCCTTTTACTCAATCCTAACACTCACTGATCTTCTGGAAGCTCAAGGAGGAGCTTTAGCAATTTATCATTTTAGAAGAACCACGTTAGACAGAGAGGCTTCCACGGGCCTTTCTCTTTCCACACACACGGATCCCACCAGAAAAACTTTAGGTCTCTGAAAATGAAGGGGTGGACAGCCGACATAAAGGACAGCCGGGGACCACAAGTCAGGCCACAGCGCTCTAGTTAGAAAGAAGAGGCGGAGCTCCCAGGGTTTTTAAAGAGTTAACTCCAAGACCATAATCTAGCTTCTTCCAAGTGCTGTGATGAATGAGAGCTGCTGGCCTGGACGCCTTGGAGCACACGGCCACACTCGAGGCTTCATCTCAGCCTGTGAGCGGGGGTGTAGGCAGCCCCCAGGCTTGAGCCAATGGCAGAGGAGAAGCCTAGCTCACAGGAGAGACCACCGGCTGGAGGCCGGAGGGTGTGCGGTGGGTGGGGGAGTCAGCTGTGACGGGGTGGGGACAGTGGACTGTCACTGCCTCCCTGCGCAGTGAAAGGGAGAGCCAGAGTACGAGGGGGAAACTGAGAAGAGACGTGGCAAGGGTGGCACTGTAAGAAGCTGCCACTCGTCTCGTGTTCCATAAGCCCCGGTGGAAAATTTAACACGGAGAATTTATCAACAGTCTACACAAAAGAACCGGCACAGGGTGCAGAGGGAAACCAGGAAGGAAAACTTTCGAGGTGAAGCTGGAGCACATCAAGGCATCAGGACACATCTCTGGCTTCCGTAGTTGACGTGCTCGGTTGACCTAACTGAACCTTTCTGCAGGCCGGAGCCTGGGCATCCTTCCAGTGGGGTTTCCTGCAATGGCCACCCTATCTTGACAGGTATTTCTCTAAATGGGATCCACCCTCTACCTGCTTTGTTTTGCTAAATGTGGATCTCAGGGCACAAGGCAGGTGCTCCAAGCAGTCTCCGCGGTGGGGTTTAGGAACCTGCTCGCTGACTCGCTCCCTGGGGCCCGAGCCTCAAGCTGGAGAGCCGTGGGCCTAAGGGAGGAGGGCGTACAGCTGCAGGAGATGGGCTCAGGAGGTCGGTACCTTTGCAGCAGCTATGCCTACGCCACCTGGGCACTGGGCAGGTCGGGCTGGATGCTCTGACCAGCCGTCCCACAGAGCCAGAAAAGCCCCAGAGGAGAGGGGCTGGGGGGCTCCGGCACCTACCAAACACGGTCAGGGTGAGCAGGAGGTTCTTCCCCAGCTTGTCGCACAGGCGCAGGCCTAGGTGCCGGTGCTTGGGCTCCTCGGAGCTGAGGTGGCTGTCGTGCATGCGAACTTCCACTTGTTTCGGCATACTGCTGGCACTGCAACGGAAGTGGCGCAGTGGTTAGAGGCCGTGGGTACCACACCTGTACGGCTTCAGAGGCTCAGGTCAGAGAGTCCTGCCTGCACCCCTGGGAAGAGAAAACAAGGGTGATCCAGGGCAGGACAACACGACACGCCAGTCAGCCGTGAGCTGGGTGCTTCCGCTCCCACGACTGGGGATCCTCATGGCAAAGGAAGGAATCCCACAAGCGGGCGAGTGACAGGCGTCTCCAAGGGTTCCCCGCAGTGCAGACTCGGAGGGAAGCAGTCCGACCCGTTCTAGCGAGACTAACTAGCCTAGGGTTGCAACCCCGGAGCGAGTGGGGATTCACACCTAGATGTGCCTGCTCCAAAATCCGAGCCGTTTTTCATTGTAGGGGGAAGAGTTTTGGCTTCAGAGTCAGAGAGCAATGGCTTCGACGCCGACTCCATCACATACTCTCTCTGTGCAGGGTGGAAAAAATGGTGGGAAGCCTCCTGCGTGAAAATTAAACAGCAAAACGCTAGCATAACGCTTGACATAGGAAGTTCCTTGTTCCAGGGAACCTGAAGAAGGAACATAACTTGTCAAGCTGCCAACAAGCACAGAATTTAATTCAGTTGACGCACTCAACTGCCCTGCCATACCAACATGATGCCAAGAACTCAGCTGACACTCTCAAAGTGAAGACAAGGGCCTCCCATACAATATTATGACTTATTCTTTTCCTTTTCATAACAGGGTGCTTGATATACTTGCTATCAGAATGTTTTAAAATTCAAAACAATTTTACATGCTTTGGTAGAACACTCAGATGCAAATATTAGTCAAAATGTAAGCCTGTCAGTCCTCCTTTCAGTGGCCTGCACTTCCATCCATCTCATGCTTTAGGCAGCCTCTAACCTCTTGATGTACGGTGTGCTAATGTTCACTCGGGCCACTTGAAAAAGAAAACAGGGCGCGTGTGCCCCGAGCCTGCAGACAAGGGCCTTTCTGATCACCGAGCAACTAATAGCACTTCCTCCCGCTGCCAAGCAAAACAGACAGAAAAGCGCTTTTTACAGCACAGCAGGAGAAAACGATCAAACTAATCTTTTTAACATAGCCAGACCATATTTCTGTGTTTGCGCTGGGATCTTTTTCCATTTTTAAACATTTCTCTAGCCAGTACCGTAACACAAAGCCCTGCATCAGGAAGTGGGCAAAAAAGAAGAGAAGCAGTATGTGTTCTGAAGTGGTCTGTTGGTTTCTGTAGCCGGCTCTTGGCCAAACTCTAGGGGCCCCTTGAGATGGTTAATATCCTTGCCTTCTGCTTTGGATTGAATGGCTCTCCCCCAGCCAGCGCCACTGAAATTAGACTCAGGCACATGGTCGATATTTAAGTGAGACGAGCAAATATTTAAAGCAAAAGTTCTGGCAAGATCCATGTTATCTGACGAAAGCTTCAGACATCAAAACAGCCATGTCAAAGTGAAAACACACAAATATTTGGGCAGCACACACACCCAGCCCTGAGAAGTGGTCGGATGCCTGTGACACACATTTCTTAGTCAGAATCGCTGCTCTATTAATGGTTTGTTTTTTCAGGCCCTGACAACATGTCCCTAAAACTCTCAATCAAATCAGCCACATCAAAGTGGCACCAATCAAAATGTCATGAACCCACAAGCATTTATTGGGAGAATTCCTGGGACTTGCCTCTCTTGGCACTAAACAGATGCATCAGGCTCCTAAGAGCGTCTCACGTACGCACATTGACGGCCATTTTTACTGTTGCAGCTGAGACACAGGGACCCTGCCTGCCCTGCAAAACTTCGTAGATAATTCTATGCCCACCTAACTAATCACTCCATCAGCCAGAACACAAGGAGATCCCAAAATGGAGAATATGCGGGAGTAAAGAGCTGTTTCTAAGCCTCTATAACTTCAGAAGAATAGATAACATGATGAAAAAGGTATGGCACATACAGGTATAAAACAATGGCTACTGAGTGCAGACAGCGATACAGGTAACTTGTACTTACTGACCACTCTGTGTGTATCAGACACCATCCTCATTAGCGAATAAAGTACGACTCTTGTGCTTAAGAAATTTTCTCTAAGGGAACAGACTCTGATCATCTGCCTGTCGTTTGGATGGTGATGAAGTCCTGCCAATGAGACCAAAGAAAACTGAGGCTGAAAGGGGATCCTGGGAAGGGCTCATTTCTGACTTGGATTTGAAGGAAGGGGTTCAATTTAGATGACTGTATCTTGCACCATTTATGAACCCTGAGAAAGCAGGACTGGGGTTTTTTTTTTTTTTTTTTTGAGACAGGGTCTCGCTTTGTAGTTCAGGCTGGCCCTGACCTCACTATGTAGCCCAGGTAAGCCTTGAACTCAGAAATCTTCCTGCCTCTGCCTCCTGAGTGCTGGGATGACAGGTGTGAGCCACCACCCCTGGCACTGTGGTATGTGGTACTGATTGCTGGTGGGCGTGAGTCACCACGCCCGACTTTCTATGTGGTTACCGGGATCGAACTCAGGGCCTTGCACTTTCAAGGCAGGTGCCGGAACCACTGAGCTAAATCTCCGGCCCAAGGACTGGGATTTTTAAAATCTAGTACTTAGAGCTTGATAAATTCTGCTAAAAGAAATTAAACATTTCTCAAGAGTGCCTCATTTTCTCCTGGGAATGCAGCCCCTTTACAGACAGGCTGGCAGCACATGCCTCAACAAGCTCTGACCTTTCTGCCACTTATTCCATGAGTTTCTACCTCCCACTTATTATAGGTTCTGCCCTGGTATAAGTGCTAAAAATAGTGCAGTAACAAAAAAGGCACAGTCTTTGCCCTTCTGGAGGAGACACTGTAGAGAAAGAACTGTAAGTAGATCAATCTTTTATAAGCAGCAATAGGTGGCGGGAGAAAAGTAAAGGCAGTGGAGAACAGGACACCAGGGAGTAATGCGATGTTATATAAAGCGGCCAGGTGCAGTGTCAGTGATAAAGGGGCATCTGAAGATAACACTGGAGGAAATGAGGGGTTGCCTGAAATTAATTATTCAGTTTGTCCACCACTTAGCAAATACACAGAAGAGATACACTACAGCGACCTGTATATCCATCCTAGAGCCTTAAGAGATGCAACCTCTGCCGTGCACATGTCACCGAAGACACTGATCCAGGTGCAAAGTCAAACATGTACTTCTGGGCCCCATTAGCATCATGAATATGATGGGGTTCGGATAACTATCCTCAAGTCACAGGGGAGAAATGGTTCCTGGAAGGAGCTGAGCTGTACACAAGCAAAGGCCTGAGGCTTTGACCGCCTGAGGCTTTGTTCCCAGGGCTGTGAGCAGAGAAGTTAGGACTCAGGCTGGTTAGGCCTCCTTGATTAATACCGTAACTCATTTCCAGCCTGCATTTATTAATACTCCTCACATCCTGCGGCCGCCTGTATGGAACAAGCAATAAGATATCTAGGGCCGGAGATTTAGCTCAGTGGTTCTGGCACCTGCCTCGCAAGCACCAGGTCCTGAGTTCGATCCCGGTAGCCACATACAATGCTGGGCATGGAGACTCACGCCCACCAGCCATCAGTACCACATACCACAGTGCCAGGCGTGGTGGCTCACACCTGTAATCCCAGCACTCGGGAGGCAGAGGCAGGAGGATTGCTGACTTCCAGGCTCGCCTGGGCTACATAGTGAGCTGAGGGCCAGCCTGAACTACAAAGCGAGACCCTGTCTCAAAAAAAAGAAAGAAATCTAAAAGCCTAGGCTACACCAACTCAGCAGAGCTCCCAGACACTGGGAGTTGGTCAGCTCTGTTTCTCCTCGGGTACTTTCTGGGTGGAGGAGTTAGCTATGAAACTTTTTAACATGGGAAGCTGCAGTAGGCCAACTCCGCCAGATCTCTTCCAGTAAGTTGGGCCGTATGATGATACAGCTGTGAGGATAATTAAAAACTTCAACAATGAGCCTATAATTTTCTTCAACTTTTGCCTCTCCAGCGAATTATTGAAACAGCTGTGAATTTTGCCATTATCGCCCAGCTCCTTCTCATGCCAATCCACGTGAGTCCTGTTCCAATGGAATGCTAAGCTTACTGTGCAAATCACACTCTGTGACTCAAAGAGACCGTGTAACGGGGTTGGTGCTAAGTTTTCAACTATTCTCTGAACCTGCTTTTCATTAGCATTCGATGTGCCTCTCTCTGCCAAAAGCCTCGAACAACAGGCTCATTAGATGTGGCCCTGTGGTCAGACTTCCTATTGCACGCTCCACTGTCACCTCATCTGGCACCAATTCTCTTTTCCTCCTTCGCTGGCTGATTGAGGTGGCAGCAGAACATCCCCCCAGGGAGCCTAAGAGCAATGGGTGTGATTGGCCTGGAGGACCTGAGGTCTGCAGTGGGCCTCCCTCGTTTGCTTTTCCACAGCTCGAGCTTGAACACATGATTGAAGCCTAGGGAACCACATGGGGGCCGCATAGACATCCCGAAATTGCCCCTAAGGGAGACACTGGGTCAGATCCTCGAGAACGACAGTAATGCCTATTGAAGGGACTTGCCCCTAAGACAGTCAGCATGTTTGATTAAGAAGACTAGAAACACCAGGGATGCCAGCTTGAGTACGGGGTTCAGGCAATCAAGCGCTGATGATTACAGCTATGACTACCCCACACAGAGCATTTCCCCAGCTCCCCAAAGAACACCATCCTTCCTATAAAAGGATCTGAAATACTAAGAAATCCTGGCATTTCCAATACCCTTTGAGTCCTTCCGCCTCTTCTGGACCCTAGAAGCCCCAATTTAACCATGTGGAGGCTGCTCTCTGGCCAAGAAGCATGACCTTCTCTTACAGTTCCTTGTCCCTGCAGGTCCTGTGAATGAAATCTAGAGGATCACAGCATAGAGAGTCTCCTCTACGACCTTCTCCTGTTCATTTTCATTACAGCTGTGCATTAAGCCACAGACACACTCCTCCTTGGAGGCACTTTAGACCTCACAAATGATGTGTCCTTTGCAACCTCCTCCCTGAAAGTCTGATGGTCTAGCTAGAGCGCAGAGTCGGCCACAACCCCAGATCACGCAGGGCTTGAACCTGGATGGTGAAACAAGACCTTTTAGGGCTGCTGCTGAGGGGTGGGGTCAAACACAGCACAAGGGTGGATGGATGTAGATCACGGTTCCTTACCAGCAAATAGATACAACTCCAAGACCCGTTACTGAGAAGTGGATATAGTGCTTTACACAGGGAAAACATGCAGTAAAATTTCATTTTTTGTATTTTTGTTGTTGTTCCCATGTTTCTCTAGCTGCCTGGATTAAACACACATCAGATGGCATGTCCAGTGGCTGCCCAGCTGTTGCTCCTGGAGCATGCTTTCTGCAGGGGGTCTCACCCCATCCTTACATAATCTATCAAATATTACCCACCTCGTATAGCTCTGTCTCAGCTGCTAAGAAAATGTAATCTTTTCTGATACTTTTAAACCAAAATTACTCACTTAAGAGAAGGATTCCTTTGTTTTATTACTGAGCTTATGCAACAGTAATTTTAACAAGATGAACTATGAAGGCCTGGAGCAAGGTTACAAGATATTAGCCGGAGCTGTTGGTGGACTTCCTAGCTAAGCAATTCCGAGTGTCCTTTCATTAAAATCTTTTAATTTACAGTCATAAATTTTAGCAGATTGTTGATTATCTAAGTTTTTCTTAACTAAACTTCAGTGCACTTTCTTTCAACCTGTTATGGAAAAGAATCCAAAGTATTTACTTTCCTTCCTTAGAAAAATCTGTAAAAAAGTAATCAAATCTGAATTTCAAAAGTAAGTTGTTTTTCCTTCTTATTTTACTCCAAAGAGTCTTAGAATAAACTGCATACACGATCTTGGGAATGTTAGCTCAGATCATGATTTCTCCCTTCAACTTGCCACCCCCCTGCACACGCCACAGCGTTCCCAGTCAATCTCTTTGAGTGCTTATAAATTCAGGGCTAAACTCATTGTTGCTTTTTAAAATTTGAATTATTTAATTACATTTAAAGGCTGGTTGAATTCATAAAATCCAGATTTCACCTTTCTGTTAAAGTGCTGGAAAATATGGTTATTCTGGAACCGAGATTCCCAAATGGCACTTAGCAGCCAAAACCGTGACTGTCTTTAAGCGCACATCCATTGTCCAGTCTGGTACAGTGCCTGCCAGCCCCTGTTGCTTCTTTGATACCGATACCAAGGGTCCTTTAGAATTTATTATCAAGTTTCCGCTGCTGTTTTTCTGAAAGTAGTGTTAAGAGGAAGTGAACTATCTCCTCATGTCATTACACACCCGCCTAGTTCTGGTTAAATTCACAGCCCTTGCTGCATGGAGTACCACTACTGTACAGTATAGATGGGAGCTTTCTCTACACGGCCAAAGGAAATCCTCAGACAAGGAGTAAATATTTACTCACTCAGCTACAAAGTGAGTATGAAGTGTTGTTTGTTTTTTGTTGTTGTTGTTTTCTTTTTGAGACAGGGTCTCACTTTGTAGTTCAGGCTGGCTCTGAGCTCACTATGTAGCCCAGGCAAGCCTGGAACTCAGCAATCCTCCTGCCTCTGCCTCCTGAGTGCTGGGATTACAGGCGTGAGCCATCATGCCCGGCGAGTATGAAGTGTTTTAATAGAGTGGATCCCATTGTTGCTATTAAACATGTCACACAGTTTACAACTTTGACCCTGGAGACAAGTGTGAGACAAAAGCAAATAACCTGTCACTTCACCTTCTGAAGAGTAGGCAGAAGCAGCCTGTAAAGAGGACTCAATGAAGGGCAGCTAGATTCCAGGAGCTAGAGATTTCATGGTCTTCTCTGAGTCGCCTTATTATCAGTGGCCCCAAGATTAGAGCTCTAGAACTTAAATATTAAAACAGAAACAATAAGCCTGCTGGAAAACAGGTTAGGTAAAACTCTTGGAGACACTGGCTTAGGCAGAGACTTCATGAATAAAACCTCTCTAGCACAAGAACTAGCAGAAAGAATCAACAAATGGGATCTCATCCTACTAAAAAGCTTCTGCACAGCAAAAGAAATCACTGGCACTGCTAGAAGACAACCAACAACATGGAAGAAAGTCTTTACTAGCTGTTTGTCAGACAAAGGGCTCTTATCTACAATATACAAGGGACTTAAACAAATCAGTCTCCCCAAGTTTAAAGACCCAATTCAAAAATGGGCATCTGAAATGAACAGACACTTCTCAGAGGCAGAAGTCAAAGCAGCCAAGAAGCATATGAAGAAATGTTCAACATCACTGGTCATTCAAGAGATGCAAATGAAAACAACACTGAGATTCCATCTCACTCCACAGAGAATGGCCACGATCACAAAATCAACCAACAGTAAATGCTGGCAAGGCTGTGGGGAGAAAGGAACCCTTCTCCACTGTTGGTGGGATTGTAGACTTGTGCAACCATTGTGGAGATCTGTGTGGAGATTCCTCAGAAAACTAGGACTAGCGGTCCCATTCTACCCTGCTATCCCCCTGCTAGGAATATATCCAAAGGAATTTAAAAAATCACATCGGGGAGCTGGAGATTTAGCTCAGTGGTTCCGGCACCTGCCTCGCAAGCGCAAGGTCCTGAGTTGGAACCCCAGTAACCACATACAATGCTGGGTGTGGTGGCTCACACCCAATAGCAATCAATACCACATACCACAGTGCCGGGTGTGGTAGCTCATGCCTGTAATCCCAGCACTCAGGAGGCAGAGGCAGGAGGATTGCTGAGTTCATGGTTTGCCTGGGCTACATAGTGAGCTCAGGGCCAGCCTGAACTACAAAGTGAGACCCTGTCTCAAAAAAAAAAAAAAATCACATCGGAAAGACAGATGTACATCCTTGTTCAAAGCAGCTCAGTTCGTGATAGCCCAATCTTGGAAACAACTTAAATGCCCATCGACTGGAGACTGGATAAAGAAGATGTGTGTTTTTTTTTAATAATGGAGTATTACTCTGCCATAAAGAATGGCAAGATTCATTCATTTATGTGCAAATGGATACACCTAGAGGATACACTAACAAGTGAAATAAACAGATTACAGATATGCAAATACCAGATCTTTTCTTTGATATGAGCACCTGGAGATGTAAAGGAGCTCTAGAATGTATGATAGTTTTGTAGAATGGGAAATATTGAAAAGGAATTTGGTGTGGGAATGTAATGAGGGCAAGGAGTAGATATGATTTGGAAAAAAATAAAAGAGTATATAGGGGGCGGGGAGGGGGTGGGTGGGTAGGAATGTGGGTAAAAATGAGAATCGACCTGTCACATTGGTACAAATTCCCCAATGTTGTGTGTGATTGTGAGCTGTGTGTATAATGTATCAATAAAGAATTAAATTTAAAAAAAGATTAGAGCTCCAGAGTAATGAGTCAGTATGTGCTAAAACAGTAAAACATGACATCAGTCTTTCTTTACAAGTCTACAGTAGGAAGGTAGGATGTGCAGATTGGGGACTTAGACTCAGACAGAAAGGCTGGCCAGACAGCGTTCGGGACAGACACTTTGTGCAAGGTGAGAAACAACTCTTAGTCATTTTACAGGTGAAGAAGCAGGGATAAGAAACTTGCATATTGTCCTGTAGCCAGGAAAGGGTAGAGCCAAGAATCACTCCCGGCCTGTCTCTGTCCAAGCCTAGTTCCTTTTCACTACAACCTGGTGGCTATGGAAGTGCAGAATTTTAAGATGAAAATAAGATTCTTAGATGTTCCTTCAGTTCCTAAATCATAGACCTGAACTTCAAATGCTCCACGTGGTGTGTTTGTGTACATGTGTGCATGTGTGCACAAGGTAAGACTGTTTTTTGTATTGATTTGTTTTATTTTGGCACTCACAAGCAAACTCCTCATACTCGATTCTCACCCCAGTATCTACCCTCAATCTCATGGCTGCTAACTTGTCCCAGATACCCACAAAATTTATTTACGCAAGCAAGCAGCATTCCCCCAAGATGCTGAGCACATAAGTAGCCTTGGGCCAAGTTCTTTCAAACTCTAGCCATAGCAACAGTAATTGCACAAACAAAGACAGTGAGATGAAGTCACTGGGAGCTAATTATCCAGGTCCCAGAGCTCCTCTGGCCTGTGATTGCCCCGCAACACTGGTTCTCCAACCATGATGACAATGAGTCCTGGGCATGCGATTTCTCTGCTGAAGAAAATGCCAGAAAGTGATTTTTTTTTTTTGAGACAGGGTCTCACTTTGTAGTTCAGGCTGGCTCTGAGCTCACTCTGTAGCCCAGGCAAGCCTCGAACTCAGCAATCCTCCTGCCTCTGCCTCCTGAGTGCTAGGATTACACTAGGTGTGAGCCACCAACCCGGCACTGTGGTATGTGGTATTGATTGCTGGTGGGCGTGAATCTCCACGCCCAGCATTGTATGTGGTTACCAGGGATCGAACTCAGGACCTTGCACTTGCAAGGCAGGAACTGGAACCACTGAGCTAAATCTCTAGCCCAGAAAGTGATTTTTTAATCTGAAACTTCCTGTTGGGTGAAATCAGGTGTCATTTTCTTCAGGAAAGAAGATACCTGTCCTGCATTAGGACTAGGATCCTAGCAATAAGGCCAAGTAAAATTTCACCCAGTCCCTTTATACTCTTCCCAGAGAGGACACTAAAAAGAATTTCTTAATGCTCTCTGCCTAGATCCCTTTGAAGTTTTGCTTGGACAAATTAATTCATTAATTCATGAATAATTTGTTCTTACTTAAATTTTAAAAATATTTTTAGATAAAAATATATAGCGTATGCTATAGGATACCAGGTAATGTTTGTGTACATGAATATGACATCTAAGACTTAGATCAGGTTAAACAGATTTATTTCCATAAATATTGATCATATATTTGTGGTTAAAAAAACACCCAAAATTCTTTCTTCTAGCCTTCAGAATATACAGTACAAGACTGATACCTGTGCTCTTGGATAGTGGCTTTTACCCAGTAGGTTGGTTAAACAGTACTTATACCAGTGATCATGAACCTTTTCGAGCTTTCCGTGATACAAACAGCCTGCTGTAGCACAAGTACTATAGACTTGACTCCACTGGATTATACTATTACCATAAACAGAACATCCCAGCACTGAGGTAAATGATTTCCTTTGCTTGATTGCCTATAATCAATAATTCTATGGAGGAGAAGGAATGAGTAAAGTACTATTATTATCTCCAATTTATAAACAAGGCTTTAAGGGAACTGACATGTCTAAAATCACCTAGTACACTACAGAACCACAGAGTTAAGCCTACATTTATCCAGCAACAAAGCCCATGTTTTTAAAGTCTATATTCAAGTACTGCAATGCCAATTGAAACACTCCATCCTTTGGTCTTATACTCAAACTTACAAGTACTTACAGTAGGGTTGTAAACATAGCCTGTCATTTGACTATCAGGCCAAAAATATTTAGTACTGGGACCTTGACAAAAAGTTAGCTTAGTAAACTAGATCCCCCATTTTCCATTCAGTTTACTGAGATCTCAAAATTATCTGTAACTTCTTCAAGATCCAACAGCTTACTTTGATTCAGGAATGTCTTGCTTTGCATTGGTTTATATAAATGGTTCTGAGTGATGACAGAAATAAATGAGAAAAATCAAGGGCTGAAATGTTGTGGTTGTACAATATCTATGTCCTAGATCAATGCAGAACTGGTGGCTAACCAAAATCTAGGGAGGGTTTTTCCACAGACATGAAGACTTTCATGAAAGAATTTACAGGGTAAAGACAAAATTCCCATAGACGTCTCTGTACCACTATGATGGAGACTGAAAAAAAATTCTCTCACCAGCAGGTAGCCAAGCTGAAGACTAGGTATTTAGGTAGCTGCCAGCACACTAAGCCAGGAAGAATAGTGACAAAGAGGGTAGTCAGTGAGTAAGTATTCATTTTATTATTGTTTTCAAATGTAGTGAGGGGGTTCTTGGGAATCTCTGTGTAAAACAGACATTTGAGTCATCTTCATAACAGTGAGTTCTTATGAGTCACCTAATACCTGCTGGCTGGTCTCAAATCAGATCTTTTCATTCACAGTCAGGCCAAAACTCTTAGCACCACCATCACATTCTATCGTGTTTGCACTAACATCAGTGAGTACACTCTGATACAGTACAATCACCTGTGCGCCCATGAGTCAGTCTTTAGAGGTTCAGTAGGGATCATAGACAAGAGCTGAAAACTCCAAAGCTGCTTCCAGCCTGCTGTATGAATTTGTGCATCCACCATCTTGTATCTGAGCTTAAGATTCACTTATAAAATGAGGTATTAGAGTTGGATGCCTCTCAGTGCCTTCCAACTCCATGACTATGTGCAGTGGAAGCTCCACCATAATGCAAAAGCAATCCTAGGGTGCAAAAGCAACTTATGACTCAAAATTCATTGTATCTAATCACCCAATGCTACCATAATTATCACCCGTGTTCTCATTTACCTACAGGAATAATAATGATAATAATAATAGCCAGCATTGGCTGAATACTTTGTGTGTGGCAGACATGTGTTTGAGTCTCTAGAATATATGAGAGAAGAAGATTCTATTCTCTGCATGAATCATGGCCAAACCCAGTCTACTGAGGTTTTGTAAATAAAGTTTTATTAGAACACAATCAAGCCTGTTTCCTTTTTCACTCCAAGAAAGGATTTGAATTGTTGTAACACAGATTTAAACTAATTGTTAGCTTGCCCTTTAAAAAACTTGCTGATTACTACTACTAACACACACACACACACACACACAAACACACACTCTATATCACCTACCTGGTGTCCTCTTGCCACCCTTTGGCTTAGCCTCCTGAGTTCCCTCCTCAACACCTCTCTCAATAATTTAGGAATAGGTGACCCACTTCCCCTTTCAGACCTGGAGAATAAAGGTTCTCTAGCGTCTTACCACAATCATGGGTAGGTATTTAGACCAAGTCGATACAGTAGAAGTCAGTCAGGAGATTTTTTTTCTATAAATAGGGGCAGGAGAAATTGTATTCTACTAGAATTCCTGAGCTGCCAGGCGGCAAGCCCACAGCTTTTAGTAGAGCACACAGAAAACACCTATCCATGTTTGAAGACAAAGAGACATGAGTACTGATGATATGAGTTTAGACTCTGGAACCAGCTATGCCAGAAGTTACCTCAAGATTTTCTTGCTCATTGATTAATGGTCTCTTATTCACTTAAGTCAAATTAAGTCAGGCAGTTGTCACTTGAACTTAAAACAATCTTTTGAAAGAGACATGATTTTTCCCCACAAAGAACTAGCTCTATGACCCTCAGCAACTCACTCTAAACCCCAAGAACCTCAGTTTCCTTATCTGTAGAGAAGAATAAATGAGATGCAATCATTTCTGTTACACATCTGTGACACAGCAGTAGCTGAAACTATCCTTTCTACTTTCCTTCTTCTCTTTGGCCACCTCTGAAATAAAGAAATTCTTTTTAGAGAATTAATCAACAGAAAGTGACAACATAAAATTAAATCTAAAAACTAAACTGTCAAGATTTCATAGAAAACCTCACAGACACTCAAGTGGGACTCAGCATCTCTGGATTCTTATGCAACGAGCTATGTCAGGGTCTTCTCAGCCCCCGTGTGCTTTCCTGAATTATGACACCGTGGGTAGGGTGTAGAGGAAATTGCGTAAGCCTATTTCCGGGACAGCAACAAAGCAACTAGGGACTAACTGAAGAAGGAAACTAGCAGTCTGTTCCCATGATAGCCACAAAGGCCAGAAACTATTAGATAAAGCAAGAATTCAGTAGGTTTGGTGAAAGCTGGGAGAGGGGATTGTGGAAATGGTATGTCAGGATGCCAGGGTATCTACAAAGAGGCTGGGAGTGCGCTAGGGCAGTCCCCTGAAAGGCCTCCTGCGGCCTGCATACTTTCCTCTGTATCGCTGCCCCCAGCGAGGCCCAAGACTCAAGATGTGGGACCACAGATACAGAGGGGAGGGCAGGAGACACCAAAACTGCAGTGGACGGGAATGGGGGGAGGTGGGACTTGGGCTGACACAATTGTACAATAGCTGTGGAAGTGTTAACTATCAATGCCAATCAGCAAAAGTACATTTTAGCTACTAGCTGACTCCCAGCCCTGCAGGAGAGGCATTTCTGAAGTAGTGCTATTAATGAAAATGTTTGACATTATGGTAAAAACCTACAAGTGAAATAGAAAATATTCAAAGGAAAATGAGGTATAGGGGTAAGTAATAAGAGGAAGAAAAAATATGATGGTAATAAAAAACTGAGAAACAAAGCTCATGTATATACGGGTGGGGGGGTTGTAGGATGGGTGGGGAATGGGAAAAATGAGAATTAAATTGTGTCATATACTGGTACAAATTCTCAACATTGTGTGTGATCATGATGTGTATATAAAATGTATGAATAAAGATTCAATTTTTTTTGAGACAGGGTTTCACTTTGTAGTTCAGGCTGGCCCTCAACTCACTATCTAGCCCAGGCAAGCCTCAAACTCACCAATCCTCCTGCCTCTGCCTCCCGAGTGCTGGGATTACAGGCATGAGCCACCACACCTGGCACTGTGGTATGTAGTGTTGATTGCTGGTGGGCGTGAGTCAGCACACCCAGCATTATATGTGGTTACAGGGATCAAACTCAGGACCTTGCACTTGCGAGGCAGGCGCCAGAACCACTGAGCTAAATCTCCAGCCCTCAAATATTTTTTTAAAACCTATATATAGGCAGCACAATGAGCAGCAGGCAGAAGACCTATCACTGACTTTAGAAGTAGAAACTTCAATGTTTGCACACCAAACTGACCAAACATTTAAAAAAAATAGATAGTGCTTAAGATTTGCAAAGACATGGAAGCTTAACATGGGAGTCCAAGTAGTGGTGAGAGTAAGGAGAGTTTGGCAGTTTCTACAAAAATGTCACGAATACAATGCACTTAGGCATGCAAAAGCATTTTCTTAATTCCAATGTAGAAAAATGTGTATGTGTGATCACCACGACATGCGTTCTGAAGAACACTTTGTAACAGTGGAACCTGAGAAATAACTTAAGTTTCATTATTGCATGGGTGATTAATGAGTTACATTCTGATGCCACAGAAGACCAGGTATGAGTTTTAAAAAGCAATATACCACTGTATCCAGTGACACAGAAAATATCCAAGAGGTATCTTTAAGTGTATGCTATCAACTGCATATGCACAGGAACATTCAAAATGCAGAAATTTATATAAAGAAATGTATAGTAGGCAGAAATTCTAGAAGGAGAAGTAAAATCTGTAATGGTTACTTTCAAAAAGGAAAGGTTTTTATGTAGAATGGGAAATCTCCAAAGGAAATTTGGTGTAGGAATGTAATGAGGGGAAGGAATAAATATGATCCTGAAAGAAAATAAAAGAGCATGTATATGGGGGGTGGGGAGGTGTGGGTGGGTAGGGATGTGGGTAAAAATGAGAATTAAGGTGTGTCATATACTGGTAGAAATTCCTCAATGTTATGTGTGATTGTGAAATGTATATAGAATGTACCAATAAAGAATTCAATTTAAAAAAAGGAAGATTTTTGAGGCTGGTGGATAAAGAGAGTTCTTTATGTATTTCATAAGATTTTTTTGGTAAGTATTTACTTTTAAAATACTGCTATGTTCATGTATCACAAAGCTTCACTTGTGAAATGGTGAAAAACCTACCCAAAATGGAAAAGACGTGTGTGTGTCTGTACACATACATATGTACAGGGAGAAAAGAGAGAAAGAGATAGAGACGGGGACAGAGAGAATATTAATTTTATAACACCCAAGGCTAAGAAGTTCTAAACTACAAAGAAAAATCCCAAGGGTGTAATAAGCTCTAGATGACAAACTTACCCCCAAGCTCACCTGGTGCAGCTACTGACCAGAGATAACGATTCCACATGAGACAAATCTGAGGTTTATGCTTGAAGATCAAACCAAACCCTCCAGTTCAGTGCAGCCAGGTTTGACCCTCTCGGAGGGGGAAACACACCTCTCAGTAGAGAATGGTGCTATTTCTTTTTTTTTTTTTCTTTTCTTTTCCCAAAGGGAAGCAGGCATATTAATTTTTAGGTGTTACTTTTTTTACTGCCTCTTTTAAAAGCAGAGGAAATGCAAAATCTCTTTTCCTTGCCTTAATCTCTTCCATCTTTATTCAATAACAGAGGCAGTTACACTCCATTCACATTGGAGTTCACATATTTGAACATTCTGAGCCCTGCAAAGAGCCTGGCCACTATGTTCAACCCTTGAGATGTCTTTTCCAAAATGGAATCATCAGGACTTTAGGCTGGGACTGGAATTTGCAGAGGCGATTTCTGTTACTCTCCTGCTCATACAGTTCTTGTGTCCTCAGAGAAGCCCTCTGGTCTTTTAGAATGGCAGCATCCAGGGCCGGAGGGTTAGCTCAGTGGTTCTGGCGCCTGCCTCGCAAGCGCAAAGGTCCTGAGTTCGATCCCCGGAAACCACATACAATGCTGGGCTTGGTGACTCACGCCCACCAACAATCAATACCACATACCACAGTGCTGGGTGTGGTGGCTCACGCCTGTAATCCCAGCACTCAGGAGGCAGAGACAGGAGGATTGCTGAGTTCAAGGCTTGCCTGGGCTACATAGTGAGCTGAGGGCCAGCCTGAACTATAAAGTGAGACCCTGTCTCAAAAAAAAAAAAGAATGGCAGCATCCAGTCTGTCCATGGGGCTAACCTATTATCTATGATTGAGGACCTGGCCTTTCCACTTATACACAAAGACACACACAAATGGGGCGGAGAGCTGGTGTGCTCAGAGGATGGGTGAAATCTCTGCACGGCTTCTGCCCAAACCTCTACTGCAATGCACATCGCTGCAGTCATTTCTCAGCAGATGAAGTGCTTGGGATTCAAGATACTCAGCTGAGAAATGGCCTCACTGAGAAATCAGATGCTCTCTTCCCATCAGTGAAAAACCATTTTCTACATCTGTGTTATGGTTTAAATCTAGAATGTCCCTCAGAAGCCTCCTGTGTCCAGAGGTCGGGCTTCGGGGAGGGGACAGATCATGGAGGTGCTGTTCAGAGTTTAATGCCAGCAGTTGGGGCGTGGTCAGAAGAAGCTGGAAGGGTGGATCTCCGTCCTCAAGTCTCCCTCCATTCTCTGCTTCCTGGCCTCCATGACACAAGCGGCTTTCCTCCACTGGACCTTTCTCCATGCCTTCCTGCTTGAAGCCATGGACTGAAAACATGAGCCAGAGCAAACCACTCCTCCTCTAAGCCAAGAGTGTTGGATATCAGTGATGAGAAAGTGAGTAAACAAGCTAAAGCCTAACTATGATAAAAGTCATTCATTCGTTCATTCATTCATCAGTTCAAAAGATATCTTTTAAGCATCCATTCTGGGCTTGGCTCTGTTCTCTATGCTGCAGATACAGATGCAAACACCGAGAGACTTTACTAAGGAAGAAGATAATGGACAAGTAACTAATGTCCCATGAGAATAACTGCAACAGAGAACAACAAAACATGGTGCTAGTGAGTGGGACAGACAGGGACAGGGGACATTTAAGACAAGGTGATCTGGAACTGACACTGAATCGGTGACCTAAAGAAAGTAAGAGTGATGGTGTTAGACTCCTGGGGACAGTGTATTCTGAGAGGGAGAAGCAAGTGCAGGAGCCCTGAGGCAGGGGAGGTACACAAGATCCAGAAACAGTAGACGCTCCTCTGCACGATGCGTACAGGCAAAATTCTGTGCTTACCTCCTTGGCAGGATGAAGGGACCCCTGAAAATGCGTACTCTGATAAACTTCCCTTATAATTTCAGGCCAATGAAGACCTTTACACAAAGTCCCCGGTGACGACCCTTTATCTTACTGCAGTTCTCTGTCACTTCTGACACAGCCCTGGAGCACCAAAGGGCGGAATCCAGGCTTCCACTCTTCGTGGGGTGGAAAAAAGAAGGATCTGCCGACTGCCCTTCTCTCCGGAACAGGAGAAGGGTAGGCGTCCTGGGCACACTGGCCGGGTCACACTCACTGTACTCGGAGTAGGAAGTGACTGGGGGCGCTTTGGCCCCCAAAAGATAATAACTTGGACCATTCAGTTCAGCTTAGCAACTCTGTTTCAGGCAGCGAGCTCAAAATAACTGGCATGTATTTTTTGGTCTGGAAGTTGAATTTTAAAGGCCCCGAGAGAGAGAAAAAAGAATAATAGCCATTTTAAATGTCATACATAAGCTAATTTAAGCAACATGCCCAACCCAAGAAACCCACCCCAAGGTACCTGGCTTGGTGCCCACGCCAGGGTCACCCATGCCAACACAGGCTCTCCCTGTTAAGCCCATCACACCTAATAACTCTTGCTAACTACTGGGCTCCCAGTGCAGCTATACCATAAAACACTCCATAAAATGTGTGGAGCTCACTCCTGCTCTTGCACACTCACTCACGCTTGCCTGCTCTCTCCCTCTAGCTTTGCAAAGCCCCTTCCAGCTCTCAGAAACTTCTGCTGAGCCTGAGAAGATACAGGTCCCTCGCCTGACACTTTACTGTCGGATGGTGGCTGAGCTTGCTCGCCGTTCTCCGTGTCCCAGTCAGGACACCAAGAGCAGGGGAGGTGCCGGTGGCTGGTAGGGACCAGATCACCGGGGTGGGAGGGGGGCCGGAGCTCACCGCTCTGTGCCATGTCCTCCGCTCTCTTAGACTAATGGTCATTTAGAGCCTAGACTGTCATATTTACCTTTGTGCCAAGCAACGTGCCAGGTAAAGCATGGCATAAACAGAGCTCCCATGCTCTGCCAGTATTTATTAAATGAATGACCAAACTCATGGGCTCCTAAGAAAAATGAAGACAACGAAGTTGTTGGCTACAATCGCTGGGAACGCAGAAGTGTCAAAAAGAGCCCTTTCCTCAGCTACCCTCTTCTTATACAGAACTTGCTGGTGTCAAACTCCCTGGGACAAATCTGGGCTCTGCTGGGGTGAACCTGGGCAGGCCTGGCTCAGAGAAGGTGCCCAGAACCACACAGTACCCCTCATAGCTTTAGGGGGAGTTTCTGCAGCACGGCTAATCAGTGCTGGAAGTGATGAACAACTATTAAGCCCGCACTGGTTGAGCAGGTAGAGAGAGGCTGAGACCATGTCACTAATAAAGTCATGCAGCTAATGTACTGCGAAGCTGGGATTCAAACCCAGGTCTCTCCAACCAACTTGTTCTCTCTCTCCCCTACCTCCCCACCTGAGCCAGATCTGAGCCACTGGTACCTGAGGATCCTTCCAAAACTGCACACTGAAGTAAGACGTTATCCTTGCTTTTCAGCGTAAGATTCCAAAAGACAGGGCTTCACAGCAGGCCCTTTGATGACTTATTCAGACATTGCTGCCTGCTAAGCCTGATGAGGAAGATGCTTGGGCTGAGGCTGGGTCTCCCTGGTTCTGAAGACCCCTCCACTCATCATCAGAACCTATGGAAAGAACCAAAGAGTCCATCCCTTCAAATACCCTAAACCTTAAACCCATATAAACCTCTGAGAGACCACATTAAAACCACCAACATTCTTACTTCCTTCTAGAAATATCTTAGAGCGTGAACCTACCCATTCACTTATCTTAAACCAATGGAATTCACTGACCCAGTCCTTGCTCAAGAGATGAATAACAGTAACAAATAAACGATAGCAAACATTTATTGGGCACTTATTTCAAGTCGAGTGCTACCCTCCAGTAACTCAAAGAAACAGATGCTGTCATTAATCCACTTTACAGATGAGAATGCTGAGGTTTGGAGGGTTGGGCATATTAATACTGATCAGGTAACTGGCTGACGTTAGAGACAGAGCACAGGCCAAGAAGTCTTCATGGAGGAGACTTTGCTGTGCTCTCTTGTGTGATCCTTCCCCAGAGAAGTTGGGTGAGTACCCCCTTTCCCTCCCACTTCTGGAATGTCCAGCACACCTCTGATCTCCCGGAAGGCACCTTGCTTTTTCCTGGGGCTGCAGAGTCAGCCTAAAGAACACTCCAGATGAGAACATGTTCCTACCAGCATGGACGTGAGCTCTTTCAGCCTTTCCGCTCCACTCAACCTTGACCATGGAGATGTTTCAAGCTAAAAATAGTCTAGTTTTAAAGTTACATTTTCAACACCATCAGGTACAATAATACCAGGAGTATATCAAGTATGCACTTAAAAGACCAAGTAGAAAACTGCATATATATTATAATCACAATGTCATAAAAATTGTAGATTTGTATCAAGGAATGGGGGGGTGATACACAAGTTCCCAGTGGCAATTTGTGAAAGACAGGATATTGATGGTCTTTATTTTCTTCTTGGCTCTTTGGTTTCAGACAACATGGACAAATTCATCTTTATCATCAGCAACAAAAAAGTCAAACAAGCAGACAAAAGAGAGAAATGAGACAAAGTAGGACAATGTAGGTAATCTCACTGGCACAGTCCCCTTCTTGCTGGGGGTACATCAACGATCCCCTCCTTCTGGGGCCCCAGAATTCACAAGCCAGCCTCAGGTGCCAAAGGGGAGCAGAGCTGGGAGTAAGTCAGCCTAGCACATCCCAGCCCTACCAGTCCGGGGTGCGCCCCCCGGAGAGGGACGTTTCACGGTGGGCAGGGGAGTGATGCAGGCTGCACTGTTTGGCCAGCAGGCAGGGCAGCTGACTCTTTCCACTCCTTCCCTGGCTGAGCTTCTGAGCTCACAGATGGGAGGCATTTTCCTCCTGGCCCAGGGCCAAGCCTGTCTTCCTAGGGGCCACTCCAAGGCGGCCTCCCTAGGAGTCAGACACACCTTCTCCCAAGGAATGGCCCCATTTCTGCCCCTGGTAATCTCGCCCTATCTAGAACCATCTGTCTGAGCCCTGGCTGGGCTAACTCTCCTTAGGAAATGTGCTGCGGCAAGGCTGGAGCTGGGAAGGCTGGGCGTGCTCTCTTGTGCTGTCCAACTGTACCGCACAGTAAGTCAGGGGTTCGGGCACAGGGGTGAGGGGGCTGAAGAGAGTCCGCACAGGGAGCCAGAGGTCACATCGGCAGGGTGGGGAGGGGGGCGTCTGAGCAGAGGTGGCCCCTAAAACTCTCCAAGGGCTTGTCAATCATCGTAGTAATAACCATCCTGAGACTGGACCTGAATTATAACACCTTGGTTCCAAGACAGACTGTTAATTGTGTTAGGACTTAACATTCCTGAAATTGTGACACATACTGTTTTATACACACACAGAGGTATACACACACACACACACAGTGAGGTCAAAATATAAAGTGAACATTTCAACTTTTCAAAACATAGTACAGTAAAAGACACATTACTGTTAATTCCCCCAAAAAGCACTCGCCTCCTTACTTCAACCATGCTTATCCTATTTTTCTTGCCACTTTCACAAGCAGTTCTGTAAATCTTTCATGAAAGGCTCAACAAAATGTAATTTAAAAACATACAGTGAATGCTGCTGCTGAGCAACGTCCAATAGAAAAGCGGGCTCATGAAAACACCACAGTACTTCTGCATCAATCGTATTCACCAGATCCTGCACCATGCAACTTCCGGCTGTTCCCCAAAGGCAAAATGACCATGAAACGTGAGTGTTTTGAATCAGTTCAGGACACCGAGGCAGCCACTACAGCTCAGTTAAAGACATTCGTGAAGGAGGCTCACAGAACGGCTTCAGAAATTGCCGAGAACAATCGGGTCTGTGTGTTCCAAGCAAGTAGGAATATTCGGGCTGGGGGCTGACAGCAGTATGTCTCTTACTGTAATGTATTTTTAAAAATTTAAACCCACTATACGTGTTGATTGCACCTACTCTGGCGTCTTACTCGAAAACGACTACTGAATTTTGAGTATATCTAACAACCGGAGCAATTTAGTGTGGAGTAAATACAGTTGCTAAAGAACTTTCTGGTACAGATATATAAGGCCCATTGATTTACTCCTTCCCTGTTTCCATGGTCGTAAGGCTGTCACTGTCTTACTCATGCATATCAGTGTAGAGAAGCCATGTTCCCAACTCGTCTCTTCCCTAGAAGACTTTTCCTCACTCTCCTCACTCAGCTGATATAAGCGTCTAATGGGACAGCCAGGCAAGCACCACCAGTGATTCAAGCTGGCAAGAGCCCGTTAAACTACACTTCAAATGTTAAAGAAGGACAATTTAAACAGAGACGGGTATTAATATGGTGTTACTGGTTATCATTAATCCTATAATTCTATGAACTGTTGAGAACAATTTTATACCTAAAAGGATCTTTCAAATCCCTTGAGTCTGACCATTTTGCTGATGCAGCATCTAAACACCAACCTGTCACTGGATAACAGAGGTGCCCTGGGCTTGCATCATGGAACAAGACATGTTCTAGAACAGGAAAGAGCTTGAGCCCAAGGGTCCGTAGGGCCCCACTTCTTCAGATGTTTCTCTTCCATTTTAACCATGGCTGTCAGTGAGGGACGATTTTGTAAGGTCTGTGGACCCTTGCATTTGTCATAATCATTCCCCACAACAAAGAATTTTCTGGCACTAAATGCTGGTAGTGCCAGGGCTGAGGAGACTTACCTACAGTTGTCGGATGATGCCGAAGGACCTAGAAAGAGCCCTTGGCAATTCCTCATATTTCTCAACCAAACACCCCACTTCTGCCATCCAACAACACATATATTGTGTAGTGTCTACAAGGTTCATATCTACTCAACATGTACAAACATACATGACACAAGACAGGCCTAGCCATGCCAACACTGGAAACAGGACACATATACCAGGAACTTTTTGTGATTCTTATACTTTTTCCTCCTATCTTAACGTTTCTCATATGGAATGTGTTTTATAATTAACCTAATTTTTCTCTAAGAACTACTGTTACAAAATTGATAGAAACTCCCATAAATTATTAGGTATTAAGGTTAGAAAAAGGTGCTAACTTAAAACATAATGTTTAGATAAGAATAAGCACACAGAGATGATGGAGTATGACATAAAACATGCTTGATTTCCAAAGACAAAACATAATCCTTCAAAGAATTTCTCCCTTCTAGCAGGCTCCTTCGGCCAGTGTGAGCTCACCTTCCTCTCCCATGTGGGTGGAAAGGCTTAGAGCATAGATTTTCCTCTTAAAATGAAAGAAGATCAATTGCCCAAATGAGGTCAACTATGATGGGCTCACTGTCGTAACCACAAGGTCTTGGACCTCAACCTTCCTCCTCCCCAATCTCGACCCCCTTCTCCCACACTTCCAACCACTCCCTGTGGCCCTTTTCTCTTTTCTCCCATAACCAGCACCTGTTCAGGAGGCCAGCCCTCGGGAGCATACTGAGACTCACAGGAAGACAGGTGACGATGGGCCCTGTATGCTGGCCCCATGTCTCCCGCATGGGAAGGCAGAACAGCAGAAGCGATCTGTGCCCGGCTTTGGAGTGAGGCCCACTACCGATCTAGACTTGACACCAGCTGGTCGTCTCTTGGTTGTGTTATGCACTGTGGATCTCAGGTTCTTCATACAGGAAGTAGCAACACTGCTTGCTACAGAGCTGTTTTCTCTCTTTAGATAGAAACAACACAATCACATGAAACACATGATACACAGCCATCTGCCTGCAACAGCTGGCCTGGCCTTCTGAGCAAGGCATTAGACATGCAGCCATCGTGACCCCAAGGTTCCACAGCACTCTCCTTAGCCAGCCTCTAAGAACCCCTCAGTGGAACTGAAAGCTGCTGGCTATACCCAGACTAGGGCCTTCTGTGATTTAATTCTTTAAAAATGTACAAGAAACTATATCATCACTACTTAGTATTTTACAGAAATATTACAGAAAATGAAGTTGCTTTGTTCTATTAATTTCAGAGCTTAGTGTCCTTGGACATGGAAAGGCTGTGCTGGAGAAAATTCACTAATGTCCCTGTGCCAAGCTCCATGGTCATGCAGTTACCAAGCCTTCTAAAAGCCAAGGCAACTCCCAGGGCTCAGCGGGGACTCTTGGCCAGGGGCATCTGGCTGGGACACGGACAAGAGGATTCATTCAAAGAGAGCTACTTTGGGTCCAGAATCTATGTATCTTTTCTCTTTGAGGCAACATAATTCAAAGACCCTTCTCAGTCGTGTGAGGGTTTACAATGTCACTTGGCCACTGCTGTTCAGGGTCACATAGAAACCCGAGGGCAATCAGGTGAGGGGAACTGAGAAATGCAAGATTGCTGATCATCTGGAAAGAAGATCAAAAATACCAGAAGATGAGAACAGAAGCAAATTTTGTTCCTTCAAGATTGATTTTCCAACAAAATCATCATGTTACATGAAATATAAGAACTGCTTTACTAATATCACATTACACGTATAATGTATAAATATTATACATGTATAAATACTACTTGTTTATTCGGGCAATAATTATATTTTGTGCACTTTTTTATTATATTTTCTATCTCTTGTTATAAAAGATAAATTAGCCAGGTAATGGTGCACACCTATAATTCCAGCACTTTGGGAGGCTGAGGCAGGAGGATTACGAGCTCAACCCCAGCCTGAGTGATTGAACAATTTAGTGAGGTCCTGTTGCAAAATTTAAAAAAAAAAAAAAAA